>CAUYLG010003776.1:0-12625 GCA_963573385.1 Cacajao melanocephalus
TCTATTTCTAGGTCCTTGAGGAATCGCCACATTGTCTTCCACAATGGTTGAACTAATTCACACTCCCACCAACAGTGTAAGAGTGTTCCTATTTCTCCACATCCTCTCCAGCATCTGTTGTCTCCAGATTTTTTAATGATCACCATTCTAACTGGTGTGAGATAGTATCTCAATGTGGTTTTGATTTGCATTTCTCTAATGACCAGTGATGATGAGCATTTTTTCATGTTTCTTGGCTTCATATATGTCTTCTTTTGAAAAGTGTCTGTTCATATCCTTCACCCACTTTTGAATGGGTTTTTTTCTTGTAAATCTGTTTTAGTTCTTTGTAGATTCTGGATATTAGCCCTTTGTCAGATCGGTAGATTGCAAACATTTTTTCCCATTCTGTTAGTTGCCAGTTCACTCTAATGATTGTTTCTTCTGCTGTGCAGAAGCTCTGGAGTTTAATTAGATCCCATTTGTCTATTTTGGCTTTTGTTGCTAAGGCTTTTGGTGTTTTAGTCTTGAAGTCCCTGCCCCTGCCTATGTCCTGAATGGTTTTGCCTAGGTTTTCTTCCAGGGTTTTTATGGTGTTAGGTCTTATGTTTAAGTCTTTAATCCAACTGGAATAAAAGTGTAAGGTGTCAGGAAGGGGTCCAGTTTCTTCTTTCTGCACATGGCTAGCCAGTTTTCCCAATATCATTTATTAAACAGGGACTCCTTTCCCCATTGCTTATTTTTGTCAGGTTTGCCAAAAATCAGATGGTTATAGATGTGTGGTGTTGCCTCCAAGGCCTCTGTTCTGTTCCATGGGTCTATTTCTCTGTTTTGGTACCAGCACTATGCTGTTTTGATTACTGTAGCCTTGCAGTATAGTTTGAAGTCAGGTAGTATGATGCCTCCAGCTTTGTTCTTTTTGCTTAGAATTGATTTGGCTATGCGGGCTCTCTTTTGGTTCCATATGAAGTTTAAGGTGGTTTTTTCCAGTTCTGTGAAGAGGGTCAATGGTAGCTTGATGAGGATAGCATTGAATCTATATGGCCATTTTCACAATATTGATTCTTCCTAACCATGAGCATGGAATGTTTCTCCATCTGTTTGTGTCTTCTCTTATTTCCTTGAGCAGTGATTTGTAGTTCTCCTTGAAGAGATGCTTTACATCCTTTGTTAGTTGTATTCCTAGGTATTTTTATTCTCTTTGTAGCAATTGTGAATGGCAGTTCGCTCTTGATTTGGCTCTCTGTTTGTCTGTTATTGGTGTATAGGAATGCTTGTGATTTTTGCACATTGATTTTGTATCCTCAGACTTTGCTGAAGTTGCTTATCAGTTTCAGGAGATTTGGGGCTGAGACAGATGGGTCTTCTAAATATACAATCATGTCATCTGCAAATAGAGACAATTAGATTTCCTCTTTTCCTAATTTAATATCCTTTATTTCTTTTTCTTGCCTGATTGCTCTGGCTAGAATTTCCAATACTATATTGAATAGGAGTGGTGAGAGAGGGCATCCTCGTCTAGTGCCAGATTTTAAAGGGAATGCTTCAAGTTTTTTGCCCATTCAGTATGATATTGACTGGGGGTTTGTCATAGATAGCTTTTATTATTTTGAGATACATTCTGTTGATACCTAGTTTATTTACAGTTTTAGCTCTTTCAATTTTGATGATAGGGTGTCGATTTTAGATCTTTCCTTGCTTCTCATATGGGCATTTATTGCTGTAAATTTTCCTCTAAACACTGCTTTAAATGTGTCCCAGAGATTCTGGTATGTTTTGTCTTCATTCTCATTGATTTTGAAGAACATCTTTATTTCTGCCTTCATTTCATTGTTTATCCAGTCAACATTCAAGAGCCAGTTGTTCATTTTCCATGAAGTTGTGCAGTTCTGAATGAGTTTCTTTATCCTGAGTTCTAATTTGATTGCACTGTGGTCTGAGAAACTGTTTGTTATGATTTCCTCTCTTTTGCATTTGCTGAGGAGTGATTTACTTCCAATTATGTGGTCGATTTTGGAGTAGGTGTGATGTGGTGCTGAGAAGAATGTATATTCTGTGGATTTGGGGTGGAGAGTTCTGTAAATGTCTACTAGGTTTGCTTGGTCCGTATCTGAGTTCAAGTTCCGAATATCCTTGTTCATTTTCTGTCTCATTGATCTGTCTAATATTGACAGTGGAGTGTAAAAGTCTCCCACTATTATTGTGTGGGAGTCTAAGTCTCTTTGCAGGTCATTAAGAACTTGCTTTATGTATCTGGGTGCTCCTGTATTGGGTGCGTATATATTTAGGATCATTAGCTCTTTTTGTTGCATTGATCCTTTTACCATTATGTAATGTCCTTCTTTGTCTCTTTTGATCTTTGTTGCTTTAGAGTCTATTTTATCAGAGAGTAGGATTGCAACTCCTGCTTTTTTTTTTGCTCTCCATTTGCTCGGTAAATCTTCCTCCATCCCTTTATTTTGAGCCTATGTATAATCTTTGCATGTGAGATGGGTTTCCTGGATACAGCACACCAATGGGTTTTGACTTTTTATCCAATTTGCCAGTCTGTGTCTTTTGATTGGGGCATTTAGCCCATTTACATTTAAGGTTAATATTGTTATGTATGAATTTGATCCTTCCATTTTGATGCTAGCTGGTTGTTTTGCCCATTAGTTGATGCAGTTTCTTCATTGTGTTGATGCTCTTTACCATCTGACACATTTTTGGAGTAGCTGGTACTGGTTGTTCCTTTCTGTTTAGTGTTTCTTTCAGGAGTTCTCATAAGGCAGGCCTGGTGGTGATGAAATCTCTCAGCAATTGCTTGTTCGTAAAGGATTTTATTTCTCCTTCACTTATGAAGCTTAGTTTGGCTGGATATGAAATTCTAGGTTGAAAGTTCTTTTCTTTAACGATGTTAAATATTGGCCCCCACTCTCTTTTGGCTTGTAGGGTTTCTGCTTAGAGATCTGCTGTGAGTCTGATGGGCTTCCCTTTGTGGGTAACCTGACCTTTCTCTCTGGCTGCCCTTAGCATTTACTCCTTCATTTCAACCCTGGTCAATCTGATGATTATGAGCATTGTGGTTGCTCTTCTTGAGGAATGTCTTTGTGGTGTTCTCTGTATTTCTTGGACTTGAATGTTGGCCTGCCTTGCTAGGTTGGGGAACTTCTGGATAATATCCCAAAGAGTGTTTTCCAGCTTGGATTCATTCTCTCCGTCACATTCAGGTACACCTATCAAACTTAGATTAGGTCTTTTCACATAATCCGTATTTCTTGGATGCTTTGTTCATTTCTTTTCACTCCTTTTTCTCTAATCTTGGCTTCTCATTTTATTTAATTGAATTGATCTTCTATCTCCAATATCCTTTCTTCTGCTTGGTCAATTTGGCTATTGAAACTTGTGTATGCTTTGCAAAGTTCTTGTGCTGTGTTTTTCAGCTCCATCAATTCATTTATATTATTTTCTAAGCTGTTGATTCTCATTAGCATTTCGTAAAACCCTTTTTCAAGGTTCTTAGTTTCTTTGCATTGGGTTAGAACATGTTCTTTTAGCTCAGAAAGGTTTGTTATTACTCACTTTCTGAAGCCTGTTTCTGTCAATTCATCAGACTCATGCTCCATCCAGCCTTGTTTCCTTGCTGGTGAAGAGTTGTGACCCATTGGAGGAGGCATTCCGGTTTTGGGTGTTTTCATCCTCTTTGCGCTGGTTTGTTCCCATCTTTGTGGATTTATCTAACTGTGGTCTTTGTAGTTGGTGACTTTCAGATGGGGTCCTGAGTGGATGTCTTTTTTGTTGATGATGAAGTTATTTCTTTCTGTTTTTTAGTTTCCCTCTAACAATCACTGCTGGAGGTCCACTCCAGACCCTGCTTGCCTGGGGATCCCCTGCAGTGGCCTCTGCGTTCTCGCTGCACTCCAGAGCTGTTCCTATTTGGCCATCTTGGTTCATCCTCCCTTGCTACTTCTTAAAGCCATTTCTAGAAAAGAACTATACCATCAGACTGGAGAAGCAGGGATCTAGGCCTCAGCCTTGTTTATGGATTGAGGTTTTCTTTTAGCTTTCCTACGCTCTAGGTAGTTCGTGGCAAAAGCCCATTTTACATTTTAAAAAGCAGGAGAACTTGTCCCATTCAATATAGTCTCAGTTGTAATCTTGAGAGGTTTTGTGTTGTGTTGCCATAGTCTGCTCTGCTCTGAGTAAAGTGCAACGGGGGACTAGTCATGGCAAAACACGGATAAAATCATCCATGAAACAGAGTCCCACCATAGTGGGAAAACACTGAGATCTGGTGGAACGATCATCTATTGAGGAATAGAAAGGCAGTAACTTGAAAGTGCTTCAGACAAGAGTGGGCAAGCTTTAAGAAGGCACTAATCTGAAGGAAACATGAGGCAACCTTTGGAGACTTTGTGATGAAGAAAAATAAGCAATGACATTTGAAAATTTAAAAAAAAAACTATTTTAAAATTCATATGGAACCAAAACAGAGGTGGAATAACCAAGCCAATCCTAAGCAAAAAGAACACAGCTGGAGGTGTCATGCTACCTGACTTCAAACTATGCTACAAGGCTAGAGTAACCAAAACAGCATGGTACTGATACAAAAACAGATACATAGACCAATGAAACAGAATAGAAACCTCAGAAATAAGACCACACACCTACAGCCACCTGATCTTCAACAATCCTGACAAAAACAAGCAATGGGGAAAGGATTCCCTATTTAATAAGTGGAGCTGGGAAAACTGGCTAGCCATATGCAGAAAACTGAAATTAGACCCCCTTCCTTACACCTCATACAAAAATTAATTCAAGAAGGATGAACGATTTAAATGTAAAGCCTAAAACTGTAAAAACCCTAGAAGAAAGTCTAGGCAATACCATTCAGGATACAGGCATGGGCAAAGACTTCATGATGAAAACACTAAAAGCAACTGCAGCAAAAGCAAAATTTGGCAAATGGGATCTAATTAAACTAAAGCGCTTCTGCACAGGAAAAGAAACTACCAACAGAGTAAACAGACAACCTACAGAATAGATGAAAATTTATGCAATCTTTACATCTGACAAAGAACTAATATCCAGAGTCTATAGGAACTTAAAGAAATTTACAAGGAAACAAACCCATTAAAAAGTGGGCAAAGAACATGAATAGACACTGCTCAAAAGATGACATATATGCAGCCAAAAAATTTATGAAAAAAGCTCAACAGCACTAGTAATTAGAGAAATGCAAATCAAAACCACAATGAGATACTATCTCATGCCAGTCAGAATGGTTATTATTACAAAGCCAAAAAACAACAGGCGCTGGCAAGGTTGCGGAGAAAAAGGAACGTTTCAACACTGTTGGTGGGAGTGTCAATTAGTTCAACCATTGTGGAAGACAGTGCAGCAGTTCTTCAATGATCTAGAGGCAGAAATACCATTTGACCCAGCAATCTTATTACTGGGTATATAACCAAAGGAATGTAAATCATTCTGTTATAAAGATATGCTCATGTGTATGTTTATTGCAGCACTATTCACAATAACAAAGAAATGAAATCAGCCCAAATGCCCATCAATGATAGATGAGATAAAGAAAATGTAATACATATACACCATGGAATACTACGCAGCCATAAAAAGGAATGAGATCACATCCTTTACAGGGACATAGATGGAGCTAGAAGCCATGATCCTCAGCAAACTAATGCAGTAATGCAGGAACAGAAAACCAAACACCACATGTTCTCACTTATATCGGAGCTGAACAGTGAGACATGTAAAGGAACAGCATGTACTGGGGCCTGTTCAGGTGGGTGGAGGGAGAGCATCAGGAAGAATGGCTAATGGATGCTGGGCTTAACACCTAGACGATGGGATGATCTGTACAGCAAACCACCATGATACACGTTTACTTACGTAACTAACCTGCACATTCTACACATGTACGCCGAATGTAAAATAAAAGTTGAAGATTTTTTTAAAAAGAGTTCTAAAGAAGAATTATAAAGTCAAATGACATATTAATGCCCTCACCCACCACCAACAAAAGGGCCTTCTAATGAAGAAAATGTATTTCACAAGGCCAACACAAGAGGGCACTCCTGAACCACAAAAGCCACTCAAACCTCTCACCATCACTTACATAGAATCATTTGTTGTAGCTGGCCTAGAAAAGCATAACATTTCAAAATAAACAGAATACAACAGCAAAATCATTTTTTTAAAAAAGCATACAAAGAAAATATGACATTTCAGCTGATGATTTTATTAAAGCTCCCATAAAACTGACTTTACACAGGAATATGATATCACAACGCCTCAACCCAACGTGCACTACATATCCTTTAAAATTTTTTGTATGATTAAAAAAAAAAAAACCAACTTCCAAATTAGCAATTTATAAATTCCCTAGACCTGAGATCCTGGACCATGGAATCAGCATGGATGAGACCAGAGGTGTGGGTAGAAACAAGCTATATGGAAAATAAAGCATAAGGCAGGATGGTGAAGAAAAAAGGAATGCATTAATTCAGAAAGGGAGAAAAAGGAAGATGTGAAATAAGAATTGATTGAAATCAGAAAATAAATTGGAGAAAAATCAAAAAATCAAGCCAGAAATTGTGCTGAGTTGCACTATTATCATTTTAGTGGGTGCTACATTTTCCAGAATCCCTTTCCCTGAGTGCTTCCATATTAATTTCCCAAAATATGAGCATGCACAGTATTTGAAAGGTAGAGGAGAAGCAGCAGCCATTATTCTCTGAAGGTCTTTGTGGTCAAACATAGGGGCAGACACCAGACTAAGTTATAGTTTGTCTTTGTTCTCCTTTACTCCACCTCTACCTCATTTCCTACCCCTAGGCCCTGCTGAGCAACAGTAGCACTAAGCCCACCACCAGATAGTTGCCTAAGACCATGAGTGCCTGTAGCTACACAGAGGCAAAACTTTTCACTAACTGGTCTACAACCTCCAGCTTTTGGTCCCACTTCAGTGGCTGGATATGCTTGGCTTCTTAGATTTCTCTGCAAGGTCTGAGTTGTCCACCTACACAAGTGCTTCAGGAGGAATGGTCAGTAACTCCTGATCATCCCATAGTCACCCCTTCCAGACCAAATTAGATAGTACTCAAGAGAGAATAAATTAAATTGAAAATATTATGAGAGGAACGAATGGTGTCCTGGAGCCAACTCATACCAACATGGCAGAGTGAATTCCGAATTTTCTTAATGCTGTGTTCTGTGACATCCTATTGGTAGCTTGACATTAGTCACAATGGGAATATTTACACCAATGGAATTTGCAAATGCCATAAATCCGGGATTTTGTTCCAGAGGTGGTATTAAACATTTACCAGCACACGATTGGAAATGGAGGAGAAATATTTAAATGTCCAAGTTAAATATATATATCTATCTATCTTATATATATATATATATCTTATATATGTATTTATCTTATATATATATTTATCTAATATATATATATTAGAAAAAAAGACTCAACAGATATAATTGTGGTCTTGAAACAATGAATAAACAAATTTTAATATAGTAAACCCGTATTTAAAAGTAGGATCCGATACTTTTCAGATGTAAATCAACACACTGAGATGGACTACTGTGTAACTAGGAAAATTGACCTCCAACAGTCATCTCTAAGATATTATACATCTAATTAGAATCAGCAATAAAAAAGAATGAGATCCTGTCATTTGCAACATGGATGGACCTAAAAATCATTATAAAATAAGCCAGGCACAGAAAGACAAGCATCCCATGCTCTTACTTATTCATAGGATCTAAAAATCAAAACTGTTCACTTATAAATATAAAGAAAATAAATAAAACCTCTATCCCTTCATGTAAAGAAAGACCAAATATTTTACAAAGGAAAGAAAAGCCAGGTTGGCATTGGACTTTTAAATAGCAACATTCAAATCTTGACAACTTCAAAGCAACATTTTAAAGATTCTTGATGAAAAACTATGTGACTCCAAATTTTTCTATTTAGTCAAGATATTTTATATGCAGTAACTATAGAATAGTGCCCTCAAGAGCTCATTTGAACAATCTACTAGAGGACGAACTTCTTTCAATCAAGAGATGAAAGAAATTTGACCCAATTCAATTGCAGCATTGCATATAATTAATTATAAATCTAAGACTAAAACAAAAATAAGGCAAGATTTTAAAAGTACTATGGAAATGTTATATATCCTGATGAAGAAATAACGCAACTTTAGAAACTAAACCGAAACAGAGTAAGTTTATTGATTGCCACACCACAGAGAGAGCTGAATAAGCAGTAGTTGCTTAAAGAAGGGGAATATTTTGACATTTTCAGTATAAAAGGCATTGATACACAAATAATTACTAGAACAAAAAAATAAATATATATATGGAGTTTCAATCTTGTTGCCCAGGCTGGAGTGCAATGGCACAGTCTGGGCTCACTGCAACTTCTGCCTACCGGGTTCAAGTGATTCTCCTGACTCATCCTCTCAAGTAGCTGGGATTGCAGGTGCCTGCCACCATGCCCAGCTAAGAAACATAGCAGATATAACAAAACATACAGTAAATATAATAGAAAGTAACATCACAGAGTTGGGACCAAATATATCAGTCTTATCAATAAATGTAAATAAACTTTTCCTTGCCTTAGGTTGCATTCCCCTAAAATAAAGCCTGGTATGGGAATTCTTGTTAAAGTGAGTTTATGAAGATGTGCTCTCAAAAGAAACCTGTAAGAAGAAAAGGAAGCAAGATAGAGCAGAAGAAGCAGCTAAGCAAATATGTGAATTCATAAAAAGTCTGCCTTCAGCCCATCCATGCCACAGGAAGTTCTGGATCATGGAATGCACCCTCAGGGTTTGTCCCACCTAGAAACAAGAGTGCTGGCTTATATATCAACATCAGTGAGTCACTGTCTGGCATTGGAAGCAGGGCTCATAATTTCAAGGCGTCTCCCAACTAGGTAACTTCCATCCACCAAAGGCAATTCTCCAAAGAAAGGTGAAGGTATGACCCAGTATTAGGTAAGACTTGGAGTAGCTGGAGGATAAGTACACTGGCCCAGTTAAAGGAATTGGGTCTGGGCACAGATAAGTCTCATTTAAAAATAGAGATGTAATAAAGGATGTGTGGCAGACATTAATGATCCCTAATGATCCATGCCCTTGTACAATTCCCTCTTTGTGGGTGTGGACAGGACCCATGATGTGCTTCTAGTCAACAGAATATGACACAGGATGAGATGTCACTCCCTTGAGTATACTATGTTATGTAAGACTCCCTATTAGCAGACTAGAGTGAGAGATTCTCCTGCTGGTGATACGGTTTAGATGTGTGTTTCTTCTAAGTCTCACGTTGAAATGTGATCCCCAGTGTTAGAGGTGGGGGCCAGTGGGAAGTGTTCGGGTCATGTGAGTGGATCCCTCATCAATGCCTTGGTGCCCTTCCAATGGTAATGACTATATTCTCACTCTGTTAGTTCATACAAGAGCTGGTTCTTTAAATGAGCCTGGTACCTCCTTCTCTCTCTCTTGCTCTTTCTCTCACCTTGTGACATGCTGGCTCCCCTTTGCCTTCCACCATGATTGTAAGCTTCCTGAGATCCTCACCAGAAGCACATGCTGGCACTATGTTTTGTGTGCAGCCTACAGAACCATAAGTCAAATAAAACACTTCTTTATCAATTACCCAGTCTCAGGTATTCCTTTACAAAATGCAAACAGATGAACATAGCTGGTCTTGAAGTAAATAGCCATGTATGAATTCCCTGTGAAGAAGGTCATGTGTCAGGGAACTGTGCCACCTCCAGGACCGCCCACCAATAGCCGGTAAGAAGTTGGGGACTGCCATCATACAGTAAACAAATTCTACCAACAATCTGAACGAGCTTGAAACAGATTCAGATGAGAATGTAGCCCAGATCACACCTTGCATGAAGCTTTGTGAGACTCTGAGCAGAGGCTCCAGCTAATGTTTACATAGTCTCCTAACCCACAGTAACCATGTGATAACATGTACTGAGTTTGTAGTGAGGTATTACAAAACAACAGAAAGCTAATACAGAAATAGGATGGTCCTATAACAAATACCTAAAAGTTTGGGAATGGTTTTGAAACTGCGCAGTGCACAATGGCTGAAAGAACTCTGAGTGGCATGATAGAGAACACTTAATTACCTTGAACAGACTGTTAGAAATCTGGACTTGAATCTGCTGGTGTGGACTCAGAACAAAGCACAGATCGTGTTACTGGAAACTGAAGGCAGGATGATTCTTGTTATGTAAGACATAGAGCTTAGTAAATTATTCTTTGCATTTATGCAGAAAGCAAAACTATCACGTGATGAAGTTTAGTTACATAAGCTAAGATTTCTAAGCAAAATGTTGAAGATGCTACCTGGTTCTTTTTGCTCCTTAAATTAAAATTCAAGAGGAGAGGGATAAAGACCTGATAATTGAACTGTTCAACAAAAACGGACCAGAATTTGATGATTTTGAAATTTCTCAGCATCTCTAGACACTAAAATTAAGAGATTCAATATCAGGAAAGCAAGATCTAGAGAAAAGACCAAGAATATGGTTATACTATCTTTTGCTAAAGCCTCAGAAAGAGCAAAAAAAAAAAAAATTGATTACTCAGTCATGAGAGGACTCTTTCAAGAAATTAAAGGTGTGCCTCACAGATCTTCTCAATCAACCAGAGGGCTTCAGTGTGGTCCCTCAGGCATCTCAGCAGAAGTCAAGAGACAGAAGGGCTTATCTCAAAAAGATCTGTCAATATGGCTTTTGTCTAGTGGAATGAACCCCAGGGAAATCTACAGGAGATACACAAAGTTCTTTAAAAAAATGTTTCTGCAGAAATACCACAGGCTTGAACAAAAAAGAAACAGAAAGAGTACAAAATATATAAAGACCATCAGACCCCCAAATTCTACTGGCAGTAGAAAGGCTGACAAAACTACTCACCTGCATACTTGTGCTGGCTTTCATAAAAAGGAAGGATGGCTCTGAGGGCAGAACCAAGAGCTCAAAGGACAGAGCAATAGAGCTGTAGAGAACTTTTCCATTTTTGGCAGGTTTGAGGTGTTTCAAAAAAAAGTGTTGAGAAGAAAAAGAGCAACAGAGACAGCCTTAAGAGTCAACAACTAAATGCAATGGGTTTGAATCCTGGTTTGAAAAAAGAAAACAACTGTTAAAGACATACTTTAGATAATCAGGGAAAACTTCAGCTAGTATTACATAATATTAAATAATTACTGTAATTAGATAGAATGTGCTAATTATGTATGGTTATATATTAGAAAATATGTACATATCTATGCATATAGATTATATATGTGTATACATAATATATCTGTAGAGTAAGAGAATAATGAAGCAAAAGTATTTACATTTTAATTTTGTATGAGTCTGGACAAAGGGATACATAAATCTGTGTACTACTATTCTTGCAACTTTTCTGTAAGTCTGAAAATATTTCTAAATAAAAAGTCAAAATAAACATATGCAGAGTTTTACAATTATAAACTTAGAAGCCATTTTGTTTTCAGATCACATGTAGATTTTGTGACACATTGAAAACTAAAATTTAAATTACAAAAAAGTAAATAAAATACTTCCAACACAAAAGGGTTGGAAGTAAACAGAAAAAGAGCGGCAAAATGTTAAAACTGAGGCTACATAAAAGGTACATGGAGGAGAGAGATCCAAGATGGCCAATTAGCAGCAGCTCAGGATTGTAGCTCCCAGTGAAAGCGCAGAGGGTGAGTGGACGTCGCACTTTCAGACGAATTTTTGTTGCCCACAGACCAGGAGATTCCTAGCAGAGGAGCCACACGGGTCATCAGCATGACTTTTTTGGCTGGCGCAGCTGTTTTGCTGGCGCCCCGGCACGGCGCTCCTCGGTGCGGAGTATACAGGACGGGGTTCCCTTTGAGTCAGGCTTGGCTGGTCCCATCCCCACAAGGAGAACAGCAATTGGAAATGCTGATGACTGAGAGTTTCACAGCAAGCACAGTCGAACCGGGAAGGTCCAACTCTGTGAGGAAGGGACGTCCGCCAAAGGAAAACTAAGAAACAGAAAAAACTTCATCACCGGGCAGAGAGAGATCCAAGATGGTCAATTAGCAACAGCTCAGGATTGCAGCTCCCAGTGAAAGCACAGAGAGTGAGTGGACACCGCAATTTCAGACGAGTTTCTGTTGCCCACAAACTGGGAGCTACCCAGCAGAGGAGCCACACGGGTCGCCAACGCGACTCTTTTGGCCGGCGCGGCCGATTTGCCGGCTCCCCGGTGCAGCACTTCTCAGTGCGGAGTATACGGGACTGGGTGCCCTTTGAGTCAGGCTTGGCTGGTCCCATCCCCACAAGGAAAACAGCAATGGGAAGCGCTGAGGACTGAGAGTTTCACAGTAAGCACAGCTGAACCCGGGAAAGCCTAGCTCTGTGGGGAAAGGGCATCCGCCAAAGGAAAACTAAGAAACAGAAAAAACTTCATCACCAACAAGCCAGACGTCCACTCAGACCCAATCTGAAAGTCGGCAATTACAAAGACGACAGGTGGATAAAGCCACAAAAATGGGAAGAAATCAGTGCAAAAAGGCTGAGAACACCCGAAATCAGAATGCCTCTCCTCCTACAGGGGATCGCAGCTCCTCATCA
>CAUYLG010003777.1:0-53077 GCA_963573385.1 Cacajao melanocephalus
AAAGAAACTGAAGACATAAATATATGAAAAGACATCCTGTGTTCATGAACTGGTAGAACACTGCTAAAATATCCACATTACCCAAAGTGAGCTGCAGACCAAATGCAATTCCTATTAAAATTTCAATGACTTAAAAAAAAAGAGAGGGTACTTCCCCCAAGATGGTAGAATAGGAACAGCTCCTGTCTGCAGTTCCCAGCAAGAGCATGCCAGAAGGCCAGTGAGCTCCACATTTCCAACTGAGGTACCAGGATCATCTTATTGGGACTGGTTAGACAGTGGGAACAGCCCAAAGTGGGCAAGCCAAACCAGGGTGGGGTATCACCTCACCTGGGAGGTGCAAGGGGCCGGAGAACTCTCTCTCCCAGTCAGGCAGCCCCAACTGTCTGGGACTTTTCCGGACAGTCTAGCACTCTAGCTCAGATACTGTGTTTTTCCCACAGTCTACACAACCCACAGACTAGGAGATTCCCTCCAGCACCCCAGGTTTCCAGCACAAAACTGGGCAGCTGTTTTAGTCGAGTGACCCCTGGAATGCCAGCAAGACAGAATTGCTCATTCCCCTGAAAAAGGGGGCTGAAGCCAGGGAGCCAAGTGAGCTTGCTTGGTGGGTCCCACCCCCATGAAGACCATCAAGCTAAGATTCACTGGCTTGAAATGCTCGCAGCCAGCACAGCAGTCTGAGCTTGACCTGGGATGGTTGAGCTTGGTGGGGGGAGGGGCACCCATCATTGCTGAGGCTCCAGTAGGCAGTTTCAACATTGCCTGTGTAAACAAAGCCACCAGGAAGTTTACACAGCAACTGGGCAGAGCCCAGCACAGCAGCTCAGCAAGGCGTCTGCAGGCAGACTGTAAAGTAGATTCCCTTCTCGTTGGTCAGGGCATCTCTGAAAAAAAAGACAGCAACCCATCAGGTGGGGGCTTAGAAAGCCCCACCCTCCTGGGACAGAGCGCCTGGGAAAAGAGGTGGTTGTGGGTTCTGCTTCAGCAGACTTAAATGTCCTTGCCTAGCAGCCCTGAAGGGAGAAACAGATCTCCCAGAACAGTGCTTGAACTCTGTTAAGGGACAGACTGCCTTCTCAAGTGGCTCCCTGAACCCCTTCACCATGTATCCTAACTGGGAGACACATCATAGGAGAGCTCTGGCTAACATCAGGCAGGTATCCTTTTGGGACGAAGTTACCACAGGAAAGAACAGGCAGCAATCTTTGCTGTTCTACAGCCTCTGCAGGTGATTCCCAGGCAAGTAGGGTTTGGAGTGGTTGAGCAAACTCCAGCAGACCTGCAGGAGAGGGGCCTGACTGTTAGAAGGAAAGCTAACAAACAGAAAGAAATAGCCTCAACATCAATAGAAAGGACATCCACTCAGAAACCCTATCCAAAATCACCAACTTCAGAGACCAAAGGTAGATAAATCCACAAAGATGGGAAAGAAGCAGCGCAAAAAGGCTGAAATCACCAAAAGCCAGAATGCCTCTTCTCCTCCAAGGAATCACAACCCCTCACCAGCAAGGGAACAAAACTGTATGGAGAATAAGTTTGACGAATTGACAGAAGCAGGCTTCAGAAGGTGGGTAATAACAAACTTCTCCAAGCCAAAGGATCATGTTCTAATCCAATGCAAGGAAACTAAGAACCTTGAAAAAAGGTTAGATGAAATGCTAACTAGAATAATCACCATAGAGAACATAAACGACCTGATGGAGCTGAAAAACACAGCACAAGGACTTTGTGAAGCAAACACAAGTTTCAATAGCCAAATCAATCAAGCAGAAGAAAGAATATCATAGACTGATGATCAACTCAATGAAAGAAGGCAAGAAAGCAAGATTAGAGAAAAAGAAGTGAAAAGAAATAAACAAAGTCTCCAAGAAATATGGGATTATGTGAAAAGACCAAATCTATGTTTGATAGGTGTACCTGAAAGTGATGGGGAGAAATAAACCAAGTTGGAAAACACTCTTCAGGATATCATCCAGGAGAAGTTCACCAACCTAGCAAGGCAGGCCAACATTCAAATACAGGAAATACAGAGACCACTACAAGGTATTCCTTGAGAAGAGCAACCCCAAGGCACATAATCATCAGATTCACCATGGTTGAAATGAAGGAAAAAATGCTAAGGGCAGCCAGGGAGAAAGGTCTGGTTACCCACAAATGGAAGCCCATCAGACTCACAGCGCATCTCTCAGCAGAAACACTACAAGCCAGAAGAGAGTGGGGACCAATATTCAACATCCTAAAAGAAGAGAATTTTCAACCCAGAACTTCGTATCCAGCCAAACTAAGCTTCATAAGGGAAGGAGAAATAAAATCTTTTATGGACTAGCATCTGCTGAGAGATTCCATCACCATGAGGCCTGCCTTGCAAGAGCTCCTGAAGGAAACACTAAACATGGAAAGAAACAACCAATACCAGCCACTGCAAAAACATACCTAACTATAAAGACCATTGACACTATGAAGAAACTGCATCAACTAACAGGCAAAACAACCAGCTAGCATCAAAATGGCAGGATCAAATTCACACATAACAATATTAACCTTAAATGTAAATGGGCTAAATGCCCCAGTCAAAAGACACAGACTGGCAAATTGGATAAAAAGTCAAGTCAAGACCCATCAGTGTGCTGTATTCAGGAGACCCATCTCATGTGGAAAGGCACACATAGGCTCAAAATAAAGGGATGGAGGAAGATTTACCAAGCAAATGAAGAACAAAAAAAAAAAGCAGGGGTTGCAGTCGTAGACTCTGATAAAACAGACTTTATACCAACAAAGATCAAAAGAGACAAAGAAGGGCAATACATAATGGCCAAAAAATTAATGCAACAAGAAGAGCTCACTATCCTAAGTATATATGCCCCCGTTACAGGAGCACCCAGATACATAAAGTAAGTTCTTAATGATCTACAAAGGGACTTAGACTCCCACACAATAATAATGGGAGACCTTAACACACCCCCATCAATACTAGACAGATCAAAGAGACAGAAAATTAACAAGGCTATCCAAAACTTGAACTCAGATCTGGACCAAGCAGACCTAATAGACATCCATAGAACTCTCCACCCCAAAACCACAGAATATATATTCTTCTCAGCACCACTTCACATGTATTCTAAAATTGACCACATAACTGGAAGTACAACACTCCTCACCAAATACAAAAAAAAGGAAATCACAACAAAATGTCTCTCAGACCACAGTGCAATCAATTTAGAACTCAGGATTGAGAAACTCCCTGAAAATCACAAAACTACATGGAAACTAACCAACCTGCTAAATGACTACTGGATGAATAATGAAATGAAGGCAGAAAAAAAGATGTTCTTCGAAACCAATGAGAAAAAAGACACAACATACCAGGATCTCTGGGACACATTTAAAGCAGTGTCTAGAGGGAAATTTATAGCACTAAATGCCCACCAGAGAAGCAAGGAATGATATAAAATTGACACCCTAATATCAAGATTAAAAGAACTAGAGAAGCAAGATCAAACAAAGTCAAAAGCTAGCAGAAGGCAAGAAATAACTAAGATCAAAGCAGAAAAGAAGGAGATAGAGACACACACACACACACACAAAAAAAAAACCTTCAAAAAATCAATAAATCCAGGAGCTGGTTTTTTGAAAAGATCAATAAAATAGACAGACTGCTAGGCAGACTAATAAAAAAGAAAAGAGAGAAGAATCAAATAGATGCAATAAAAAATGATAAAGGGTATATAACCACCAATCCCACAGAAATACAAACTAGCATCAGAGATTACTACAAACATCTCTATGCAAATAAACCAGTAAATCTAGAAGAAACTGATAAATTTCTGGACACTTACACCTCCCAAGACTAAACCAGGAAGAAGTTGAATTCCTGAATAGACCAATAACAAGGTCTAAAGTTGAGGCAGCAATTTATACCCTACCAACCAAAAAACGTCCAGGACCAAAAAGGTTCACAGCTGAATTCTACCAGAGGTACAAAGAGGAGCTGGTACCACCTTCTGAAACTATGCCAAACAACAGAAAAGAGGGACTCCTTCCTAATGCGTTTTATGAGACCAACATCATCCTCATATCAAAACCTGGCAAAGACACAAGTAAAACACAAAAATTTCAGGCCAATATCTATGATGAACATTGATTGCAAAAATCTTGAATAAAATACTGGCAAACCAAATCCAACAGCACATCAAAAAGCTTAACCATCATGATCAAGTCGGCTTCATCCCAGGGACAGAAGGCTGGTTCAACATACTTAAATCCATGAACATAATCTATCACGTAAACAGAGCCAAACCACATAATTATCTCAATAGATGCAGAGAAGGCCTTCAACAAAATTCTACAGCCCTTTATGCTAAAAACTCTCAATAAAATGGATATTGATGGATCATATCTCAAAATAATTAGAGTTATTTGTGACAAACTCATAGATAATAGCACACCGAATGGGCAAAAACTGGAAGCACTCCCTTTGAAACCTGGCACAAGATAAGAATGCCCTCTCTCACCACCCCTATTCAACATAGTATTGGAAGTTCTGGCAAGGGCCATCAGGCAAGAGAAAGAAATAAAGTGTATTTGAATAGGAAGAGAGGGCCTCAAATTGTCCCTATTTACATATGACATGATTGTATATTTAGAAAACCCCGTCATCTCAGCCCAAAATCTCCTTAAGCTCATAAGCAACTTCAGCAAAGTCTCAAATTAATGTGCAAAAATCGCAGGCATTCCTATACACCAATAATACCTAGAGAGCCAAATCATGAGTGAACTCCATTCACAATTACTACAAAGAGAATAAAATAAATAGGAATACCACTTGCAAGGGATATGAAGGACATCTTCAAGGAGAACTACAAACCACTGCTCAAGGAAATAAGAAAGGACACAAACAGATGGAAAAACATTCCACGTTCATGGTTAGGAAGAATCAATATTGTGAAAATGGCCATATTGTCCAAAGTAATTTATAGATTCAATGCTATCCCCATCAAGCTACCAAAGACTTTCTTCACAGAATTGGAGAAAATCACCTTAAACTTCATATGAAACCAAAAAAGAGGCCACATAGCCAAGACAATCCTAAGCAAAAAATACAAAGCTGGAGGCATCATGCTACCTGATTTCAAACTATATTACAAGGCTACTGTAATCCAAACAGCATGGTACTGGTATCAAAACAGAGATATAGACAAACAGAACAAAACAGAGGCCTCAGAAAGAACACCACACAGCTACAACCATCTGATCCTTGACAAACCTGACAAAAACAAAACAAGCAATGGGGAAAAGATTCCCTATTTAACAAATGGTGTTGGGAAAACTGGCTAGCCATGCAGAAGGCTCAAACTGGATCCCTTCCTTACACTTTACACAAAAATTAAATCCAGATGGATTAAAGATTTAAACATGAGACCTAACACCATAAAAACTCTAGAAGAAAACCTAGGCAATACCTCTCAGGACATAGGCATGGGCAAGGACTTCACGACTAAAACACCAAAAGCAATGACAACAAAAGCCAAAAAAGACAAATGGGATCTA
Organism: Cacajao melanocephalus; assembly: GCA_963573385.1. Classification (NCBI taxonomy): domain Eukaryota; kingdom Metazoa; phylum Chordata; class Mammalia; order Primates; family Pitheciidae; genus Cacajao; species Cacajao melanocephalus. Next base: position 5,551 of record CAUYLG010003777.1, read on the forward strand.
ATTAAACTCCAGAGCTTCTGCACAGCAAAAGAAACTATCACTAGAATGAACTGGCAACCAACAGAATGGGAAAAATATTTTGCAATCTACCCCATCTGACAAAGGGCTAATATTCAGAATCTATAGAGAAAAACAAATTTACAGGAAAAAAAACAACCCCATCAAAACTAGTGAAAGGATATGAACAGACACTTTTCAAAAGAAGACATTTATGCAGCCAACGAACATATGAAAAAATGCTCATGATCACTGATCATTAGAGAAATGCAAATTAAAACCACATTGAGATACCATCTCACTCCAGTTAGAATGGTGATCATTAAAAAATCAGGAGACAACAGATGCTAGAAAGGATGTGGAGAAATAGGAATGCTTTTACACTGTTGGTGGGAGTGTAAATTAATTCAACCGTTGTGGAAGACAGTGTGGTGATTCCTCAAGGATCTAGAAATAGAAATACTATTTGACCCAGCAATCCCATTACCGGGTATATACCCAAAGGGTTATAAATCATTCTGCTCTAAAGACACATGCACACGTATGTTTACTGCAGCATTGTTCACAATAGCAAAGACTTGGAACCAACCCATATGCCCATCAATAATAGACTGGATAAAGAAAATGTGGCACATATACACATGAAATACTATGCAGCCATAAAAAAAGGATGAGTTTATGTCCTTTGCAGGGACATGGATGAAACTGGAAATTATCATTCTCAGCAAACTGACACAAGAACAGAAAACAAAACACCACTTGTTCTCACTCATAAGTGGATGTTGAACAATGAGAACACATGGACATAGGGAGGGGAACATCACACACCAGGGCCTAGGAGTTGGGGAGCTAGGGGAAGAATAGAAGGGGGTGAGGGGATTGGGGAGGGAGAGCATTAGGAGAAATTCCTAATGTAGGTGACGGGGAGATGGATGCAGCAAACCATGACCATGGCACATGTATATCTATGTAACAAATCTGCAAGATCTGCACATGTATCCCAGAACTTAAAGTATAGTAAATAAATTTTTAAAAAACAAAGAGAAAGAGAGAGAAAGTGATTCCAAAAGTTGTGTGGAGTCACAAGAGATCCAAAAAGACCAAAGCAAGCTTGAACATAAAGAACCAAACTAGAGGCATTGCAGGTCTTGATCTCAAAATCTACTACAAAGTTTTAGTAATGAAAACAGTATGATAAGGGCATAAAAACAGACAAATAGACCAACGGAATAGAATATACAGCCTGGGAATAAGTCCACCAATTGACAGTGAATTGATTTTCAACAAAGATGCCAAGAACACACAATGGAGAAAAATAGTTTCTTCATAAGTGGTGCTGAGGAAACTAGATATCCACATGCAAAATGAAATTAAAACTTTATGCAAAGTCCCCCATATGCAAAAATCAATTCAAAATAGGTTAAAGACTTACACATAGGATCTGAAACTTTGAAACTATTCAAATAAAATATATGGATAAAGTTTCTTGACATTATTCTTGGCAAAGTTGTTTTTATATATGAACCTGAAAGAATGGGCAATAAAAGCAAAATTTGGCAAATGAGATTACATCAAACTAGAAAGTTTCTGCACAGCAAACAGTCAACGGACTATACTTTAAATATGGGCAGCTTATTATATGTCAATTTACCTCAATAGAAGTATTTTTCAGGTAGGAAATTTGCTGAAATACTGCAAGTATAATGCTTCCTACAGCAAAAATAACACTCAACTTCAAGGAAAAAGCAGGCTTGCCCAAGGACACATATCACATCGTGAGAATTAAAAATGGAAGCTAGATATGAAATTCACAAAGGAAATCAATAAAACCAAAAGCTTTTTTTTTTTAAACAGATAAATCACTAACTTTGGAGTCAGGAAACTAAGAAAAATTACTAATATCAGAAATGAAAGAGGAGACATCAATAAGGATCCCATGAACATTAAAAAATAATAAAGGAATATTATGAACAACTATATGCTCACAAATTTGATTACTGAGATGAAATGTGCTAATTCCTTAAATGATGTGATCTATTAAAACTCACAAAAGAAGAAACAGACAAACTGAACAGGCCCATATTTACTAAAGAAATTGAATCAATAATTAATAACCTTTTAAAACAGATGCACCAGGCCCAGATGGATTCACTGGTGAATTCTACCAGACATTAAAATAAGAATTATTGAATCTATACAAAATTTCTCAGAATGTAGGAGCAGAAGTAATACTTCCTAACTTGTTCTATGAGGCCAGCATCATCCTAATACCAATATCAAAGACATGACAAGAAAAACACAAAACTATAGACCAACATTTCTAATAAACAGATGAAAATTCTCAACAAAATATTAGGAAATCAAACCCAACAATGCTTAAAAAGAATTGTGTACGATGACCAAGTAAGATTCATCCAAGGTATGCATCACTTAATGTAATCCAACATATCAACATGCTAAGTAAAAAAAAAAAAATCATGATAGTATCAGAATCATATCAATAGAGGCAGAAAAATTATTTGACAAAATCCAACATCCATTCATAACAAAATTCTCAGTGAACTAGGAATATAGGGGAATTTCCTCAACTTTATATATATACCAAAAACCTACAGCTAACATTATACCAAAGAGTGAGAAACTAGAACCTTTCCCACTAACATCAAGAATAAGACACGGATGTTTTATCTCACCACTCCTTTTCTAAAATAGGCAAAATTATGGAGACAGTAAAAAATTCAGTAGTTACTACCAATTGGGAGCCAGGGAGAGATAAACATACAGACCTCAGAGGATTTTCAGGACATTAAAACTACTCTGTATGATGCCATAATCATAGATAAATGTTATTATGTATTTTTTCAAACTCAGAGTTTACAACACCAAGAGTCAGCCCTAATGTAAACTGGACTCTGGGTGATAATGATGTGTCAATATAGGCCCACTGATTGTAATACATGCAGGACTCTGGCAGAGGATGTTGATAGTGGAGGAGGCTGTGCATTTGTGGAAGTCAGGGGTATAGAGAAACTCTCTACTTTCTGCTTGATTGTACTGTGAACTTAAAACTGCTCTAAAAGTCTTTATTAAAAAATGAAAGCCAGTGGGAATGTTTTCTTCTATAATCATGCCAGGAAGATGTTGGTAAGACTATAATTTGGGGCACTACCTCGTAGGAAGAAACAAACTTCTCTATCTATTACTATTAGTTTATGCCCCAGCAATATCCTGTTCACAAAACTGTGATGGATTTCTATCTTCAGAATCAAGTCTCCACCTCAGCAGGTACTTGCCGAAGTTCTAAAACATGGCTCCTAACTACTTAATTTTATTTCCCATTACCTCTTTTCTGCCATCTAATTGAAACAAGGTACACCAAGTAATATCGGGCTTTTCTGTTTTCTTAGTAATCAATCCCTCCTTTTCAGTCTCTATGAAAACAACTACAGAATATATTACTCACTTTATATACTTTATTTACTTCAATTTATAAAGATACTTAAATTACCTACAAACAACCCTACTCAGCTCTAATTCTACCTCCTTCCAAAAAGTGGTATCCCACTGCTTTCTCACCTCCTCATGCTCTCATACCCAATGTGGGGATTACAGAGATGGCATCATAGGAAGCAAAATTTAACCTTCATTCTGCCTATACTATTTCTATTACTGTTCTAAAAAAAATCCTCAACATTTTGTGGCATAAAACAATATAGATTTAGTATCTTAAGGTCCTAGATGTTGGAAGTCCAAAATATATTATATTAGGGCTAAAATCAAGGTGATTGGCAGGGCTGCATTCCCACCGGAGGCTCTGGGGAGAATGTTTCCTTGCCTTTTCCAGCTTCCAGAAGCTCTGTCTTCCTTGGCTCATGGCTCCCAGCCAGCAATCTATCACTCCAATTCCTGCTCCTAACACATTCTTCTCTAACTCCCCTGCCTACCTCTTTTGCTTATAAGAATCCTTGTTATTACATTGCGCTCATCTAGATAATCCAACATAATTCCCTTATCTCAATGAGCCTTAACTTTTGCCACAGAAAGTAACATATTCACATTCTCCATGCATGAAAATGTAGACCTATTGGGAGTGGGGCATTATTATGGCTATAAAATTGTACTTTTCCAATGTGTTATGGGGTATGAATGGGATTAGTGACACAATGATATAGTTCTAATTAATGGCTTCATGCCAAAAATAAACTTCTTTTAGTTTTTCTAAAGAGATATCCAGACCCAAAAGAGATGTTACCAAATCTACAATGCTTTTTCCCTTTAAACAATTATATTCACTTGTCATTTGACACTATACCATTAGATATACTGTAATTCTTTTCCAGCTTAGCCCCCTTGTTCCCATTACCATGACAACCCACATCCTATGACAAATGGTGGAGGTATCAGCAGAAACCCTCAGAGAAGCAAGCCTCCAAATCCTACAAGCTTGAGGAATTTTCCTTGTCTTAGGAACATTGTTGGGATTGCTAGGATTATGCATATTAGAACACCTAGGTCTAGTGCAATCAGTTCCATTCAGATAATAAAAAGTATTACTGGAAGGAACACCACATTAAGAGTCAGTGACCTATATTTTAGTTCTAGAATCAAATTTTGGCACTCTGCTCTATTAGCTGGACGCATCACACAGCTGCTCTGGTCCTCGATATCCTTGGATATGAAATAGGTGAAAAACATCCCCTCCAGTTTCCCTCTCTCCCTCCCTAACAGGGCTGGTGAAAAGACCAAATGAGATCATCAGCAGAAAAGTGCTTCATAAGCTATAAAATTCAAAGATGAGCAATCAGTGTAATAATTATTGGCAAAGACTGCAAGCTACAAGGGGAAATATAAAGATACCCAAGGCAGTTTTTGCTCCTGAGAAATCTATAGTTTGATAGAAGTAAGTCAGGGACACAAATAGCTCGTCCATGTAACCCTTTTCTGATGGCAAGATTTTTAACCCAATCTAAAAGGCAGCATTCATCACAGAATACTGCTAACCAAGGGAAGATCTGGGGCTTTGTGTAACACTGGGGACATTTTAGTCGTGGATGTTTCAGCCTGCTGTTTATAATCTCCTACTTAAACTCCAGTAACAATAGGATTAATGTGAAATCATGTTACTGGTGAATATTTCTCCACCTTAGTATGCATTTCTTTTGATGGGAACTCAATTAGCATAATCCATGGCCTATCTCCAGCCCGTTTTTTCACTTTGTTCTTAGAGTAGTTGAGAGATCTTTGAATTACAAAATTGATTAGAGTAACTAAGAACATTTCATTTAGCGCTTTCTTTCCCCTTAGGAAGTACCAATTTTTCTCTGCTCCTCCATGTCCTCTGCGGTCCAGGAACTTCCCTGTGAGGGTTGCTTTGTATAAACACTGCCATAACTAAAGACCAGTTCTGGGTTTGCTTATTAGCAACCACATTCTCCAACCTGGCGTCTATCAGTAAATAAGGTAATATGTTGGCCTCTAGTTTTGCATTTATTTTTCAACTTATTTAAAATAGTATAGGAAGGTCATTCAAAGAATTGCCATGGATAATATGTTCTAAAAACCATGCTAAATAGTTTCCATGCCTTATTTCATGAGCTTCAGACTTCATGTGATATGAGCAAGAGATAAAAAATAATAAAACTCTCAGTAAACTAGGAATATAGGGGCATTACTCCCTAGAGCAGGATTATTCCTCACGTGATTGAGGAAATTGAAGTAATTAATGGTAATTAATGTAATTACTAGTAAGTGGTAGAGTTAGGAGATGCTATGGACTGAGTGTATACCTAGCCATAGATTCATATGTTAATGTTCTAATCCCCAATGTGATGGTATTTAGAGATGAGGGTAATCAGGTTTAGATGAGGTAATGAGAATAAATTCTTCATGATGGGATTAATGCCCCTATGAGACACCAGAGAGCTTGCTTCCCCAATCTCCCTACAACACAGGGAGAAGGTAGCCATCTCCAAACCAGGAAAAGGACCCTTGTCAGGAACTGCATTGTTCAGCACCTTCATCTTGGACTTCCCAGCCTATAAAACTTGAGAAATAAATGTCTATTTATAAACCACCTAGGCTATGGTATTTTGTTAAAGCAGTCCAAGTGAAATATACTAGAATCCAATCCAGGGTTTTCTAAATCTGAAGCCTGCATGCTTAGCTGGGTTACCTATACATAGATTACTCATGGAGGACATTCTATAGTTTCTACCTTAGACCTGAGCAAAACTAAAGCACATTCAATGTTAAGAAAATCTCAGTTTTTGTTCTTTTCCTGCTGCATTATCTCCGAATTTTATTTCCTTGTTCATAAAATAGAAATAGTGGTGATATTGAGGTTTCCTAAGGCAACTGGTTGTTGTGCTGAACACGAGATGGTGGATGTACAGATTTTTGGAGATGTGATGGTATGACACAAACGAAGATGTTCAAGGTTATGACAGTTACAATCTTAAGATGATAGGATCAAGATCACATGCGGGCAGGTATTAGGAACTGAATATTGAAATTGTAATTATGGTTCAGCACAGATGTTTTACCATGTTTTGATTCAACAACCCTACAGTTGTGTCACCTTCCTCACAGGCCTTAGCCCCTTTAGTGCCCATTTTTCTCTGTGATCAAGTGACACTTCAGATGCCACCTAGAACATCAGTCCCCCTAAGCCTGAGTTTAGTAACTGACAACTCTGCAACCTCTATTCAGATTTAGAAATGTGTCTTATGTGTGAACTTACGTAGATTTCTCAGTAACACAGAAACTTCTGAAGATTTTCAAAAGGGATCCTGTATAAAAAGCACGGTAATTTACAACAGTGTCTACATATTCTTATTATAAAGATTAATAAAGCCACATCCTCATCTTTATCCTAATAATGAATTCATTGCAGATGGGTTATATGTCATGGGTTTCTCCAAGTCACCAGAGAATTAAATATTCAGATAATGAGGGACCAATAATATCACACCAAAAATTATTAGTAATAAAGTTAAATTGTTTATCATCTGTACTTGAAAAGCCAAGTAGAAAAATACTACACCCATGATGATAATAAATTAATACTTAAACATAGTGAAATGACTCAAGGCACATTTTTTGAACAAGACTCCAATTGCTCTTCAATTTGAGCAGGGAAAATGTGTTACGGAAAAAATATAGCCAGCACATTTTAGTTTTAAAAACTACACTATTATCTTGTGGTAAGCTGATTATCTGTCACTTAATATTATCTTACACATTCCACAACACTGCCACCTGGCAACCCTGGTTAACTGAACCTAAAATACTTGCTCTAGATAGGATATCAAATACATAAAATGAAACTTGTTAGTGCTTCAAGGGTAAAAACATTCCAGTATAGAATGAGACTGAGAGAAGTGCTTTCTTGAAGTGAAGCACACTTTTCTACACCTATGACTTTGGACTTGACCATGTAACTTGCATGAGCTATAGAAAATAACCATATTCCAATTCCTGGTGGAGGCTTTAAGATACATCCTGTGGTCTTAGCCAAGCTCTATGGACTTCTGCCTTCTGCCATGAGAAGAGCGTGCCACAGCAATGGCTACTCCTTCTGGCAACAGAACTGTCTACATAATTTGTGGGACCCATTGAAAAATAAAAACCGAAAGCCTCTTGTTCAAAAGTGTTTTAAGACAGTGAGAGCAGAACACTAAAACAAATGTAGGACCCTCCTTAACACACGGTCCTATATGACCATCCTGGTCACATGTCTATGAAGAGTCCCAGCTGAGCTCCAGACTTCACATGATATAAGCAAGAAATAAATGTTTGCTGTTGCAAGCCATTAAAATTTTGGAGTTACCTGCCATAGCAGATGCTAACTAATACAGCAGATACCTAAAAAGAGTAAAGCAATCAGCTGTAAGAGTATTGGTTATCATGGCAAACTAGAGGGCTGGTGTCCCATCCAAGACAGGTGGCAGTTACACAGTTCCTGCCCACAGTTGCCCTGTGAGCAAGTACCACTTGCCAGGGTGTTCCTCCCATGCTACAGAGCTCCCTGTTTTAAGCAATAGGCAGTAATCCACATTTTATGTGAAACAGCTCCATTTTAAAATATAGGTAACTTATTTTTTAAGATGTTTTGTAGGAAAAACAAAATACGTCTGTTTTCCAAATCTTCATCATTAAACCATGTAATTTCAATGCTGGTATTGTTTGTTGGTTTAAACATAAGGTAGTTGAAGACTATGAGGAGTTTAAATGGCCGCTATATTATATTCTTCTACCAATCTACAAGTGGCTTCCTCGATAGGCAGAGTTTATTCTTTAGTTAGTGAAGTCATAGGCTAAGAGGAGAAAATCATCATCTGAAATCTCATGCAGGTAAGCAGACTTGTCCCCTGAATCCTGAACTAAAGATAAAAGGAACTTTCATGGAGTTTAAGAAAAACTGGCTGGGCACAGTGGCTCAAACCTGTAATCCCAGCACTTTGGGAGGCTGAGGTGGTCAGATGACTTGAGGTTAGAAGTTCAAGACTAGCCTGGCCAACATGGTGAAACTCTGTCTCTACTAAAACTACAAAAAAAAAAAAAAAGCCAGGCATGGTGGTGCTTGCCTGTAATCCCAGATACCCGGGAGGCTGAGGCACAAAAGTCACTTGTACCCGAAAGGCAGGAGGTTGCAGTGAGCCGAGGTCATGCCACTGCAACTCCAGCACGGCCTACAGACTGAGACTCCATCTCAAAAAACATAAATAAAAGCCGAGAGAACATAATAAAATATGCACTTTACACGGAACAAAGTCAGAGAACTTACTACTCCAAGAAGCAATTCTATTTCTCTAACACACACACACCCACACGAATACACACACTCACTCTTTCTTTCACAGAAGTTTAAATAAAACTTGACTTGAATTTTACCTCCGTCTCCTTTGTAACATTCTTTGTGGGGTTGCAATTTTCTCATTAAAAACTAGTGATTTTAAATAGAACCTATGCTATAGGGTTGAAGATAAAGATAATACCTGTAGAGTTTTTAGCACTCTACCTGCTACATAGTGAGAGGTTAGCTATTATTTTTATTTTTATACTGTTGGTAGGGATGCCATCTGATTTTACTCATCACATGTATCTAAGCTCTAGGATGGTGTCTATCATAGATATTTAATATTTGTTGAATATAATAGGTCAATTCTGTCCAAAAAAGCAGTTCTACCCAATTGAGTTCTTACTAGCTATTATGAGAAATGCAGAGCTAAGCCAAATCTATAGCTAATATTATTTCACCTAGTGAATATAGATTCAATATATTCAAATATTACTGACAAAGAGCCATTTTCTCCCCGATTGCTAATAAATAGAAGTCCAATTTTATTCAGCAGTCAGACAGATGGCAATGTACTCAGCAAAGATGGGCCCCTCCTTCCACCCCAGGGGATGCATTTTGATTGGCTTATACTTTGATTGCACTAAACCAATGGTGATGATTTCATTCCTTTTTGCCAGCAATTGGTTTAGGACAGGCATATAAATCAGTTCTGGTTAATGAGACATTAGAGGAACTCTATTGGTAAGCTTTGGGGAAAGAGTTTCTTCCCAGATTAAACAAACAAACAAACAAACAAAAAAAACAACAACCAAAAAAAACATGCTTGTAGAGGCACTAGACCTGTCATCCCTCCACGAATATTGACCCCTGGGGAGCTGTGTTTGGCACCATGGCAGGCAGCCTTGGTTCTTGAGGAGTAAAGCAAGAGATTCACAGGAAAAAACAAAAAATCCAACTCCACGATTATTGAGCAATTAAATTGTTACACTGCAATTCTTAACTCCAAACTTCTATTAAATGAGATTATAAATGTTTTACTGTATAAGTCAATTTTAGTTGGTTATTCTGTTTCTTGGAAATTCAGAACATCCTAATTGATATCATAATCACTATCTTGCTAAAGCGTTGATTCTAGAGGATGGAGACAGGTACAGAGAGAATTATTGTATAACATATGAAGTCACAAGGGGGGTAAAGCTAAAATTCTGTATAAGTTCAGGGGAAAGAACAATTACTTCCAGTTGTTTTGTTTGTTACTGGTTGGGAAGGGGTGTAGAGATAGGGTCAAATGAAAAAATCAGGAAGGGCAGTAATATGTCCAAATAGCTTTTGGAATGAAATCTGAATGATGAGTAAAATTTCAATACACCAACACGATGTACTTGTAGGTTGATAATACAAGAGAAGCAAGACATGGAGGCAATATGTCTTGTGAAATAAATGCATGGATGATAGAGATGTGATGAATTACTAGGGAATACAACAGCATTTAAAAAAATAAACAGTTCATAACTAGAGCTGCCCAAAGGGATGATCTACATCACGGAGTAGGTGCACTAGAGATATTCACACTGTAGAAGCATGGCCTCTTTTCATAGAGGAGTGATGAGAGTCAGAATCTAGACACGATTGGTTCATGGGCCCAATTAGCAATTAAAAGTCAGGTGATGATAGGCTCTTCTAGAGTTCTCAGACATCTGAGGGAGGGCACAGTAGCCATGTTGGGTTTGGGTCTTCTCAAGTGGTTCTTATGCTTAAACCCCAATCATGGAAGGGTTTGAACTCTATGTCATAAAAGTAGCATTGGTCCCTACTGGCATGATATGGTGGCTAGACATTTTGCTTAGAGTTAAAATGGTCTAAATTTCAAATCCTGAGTCTGCATCTTACAAGCATATAACAGAATAAGATACTTAACTTCCCTTAGCTTATCTACTCAAGGGAAGACTAGAGACAATGCTGATCTTAGCTTTCTGTGATGTGAATAATTACGTGTACATGAACATCTAGCCCAATGAGTGACCTCTAAGAAACACTCTGTGGTTCTTAAGGGAATTATGGGATAAAATAATAACCCAGATATTCACAAAAACATCAGAACTTAGTTTTGTTTAAAAAAAAAATGACATTGATTGGAACCTAGAAAAAAAAATTTATTTCCTAGATAAAAATCCAGTTCTCTCCAGCATTGAGAAAATAGTATGCATACCCAGAAAGCTTTTTTTAAAAAATAATTTTGTCACTGAGATTTTAGTGATAACACAGAAGAAGAAAGAAAGGAGGAGGAGGAAGAGGAGGAGTACAGCTGGCATGTCTTGAGCACATGTGGATTACACTATGTTAAACAATTTATAAACAAAGCCTGTCACTACTAATTTCTTGGGTAAGCCCCATTACTATACTGTCCACCTTTCATAAATGAAAGAAAATTGGCTTAGAAATTAGTAACTCCTCCAATACTGAATAAACTATGATTCACAATCCACTACACAACTGCTCCCCTGCTACGTGATCCTAGTCTAAGACTTGCATATTTTCAGTCATCAACTCCCAGTGCCCCTTCCAGCTATAACATTCTGTGACTCTATGTATTTTAAAAGATTTCTCTCTGCTGCAAATATAGCTTCAGGTGCCAGATATTTTTTAATCTCCACAGAAAGAGACTAAAAGGAAAAACTGTATATAAACACATTTTCCTTTTAAAATTTAGTCACTTATGTTATGCTTACAAATTGTACTGATCCATTATTTTATGCACAAACTAAACCAAACCTCCAAAACCAGGGACATAGTAACAGCACTAATGTGCACTAAGAAAATGTGTAAATCCAGGTCTCTCTGCAGGTGATTAAATTGCTATTTAAAAACCATTTAGTACTGGGCAGCCCCAGGAAAAAATAGGAAAATGTGAAATAGATGGGTCCTTTCCACATCTCTATAGAAATAATCTTTTGTGCTGCATCTACTGATATGATTTTTTATTGAGGCAGTAGATATGGAGACACTCATTAAAAGGGATACGAGATTTGGGCTTATTTTTAGATTTTACCTCATAAATGTGTTAAGCCTGGTAGTAGAACAGGCTTTCGAGTAAGACAGCTGTGGATTTGAATCCAGGCTGTTACTTGACTGTGTGGCTTTGGGCAGAGCTATAAAATGAGGTTCACCATAGTTCCCATATCTCAAGAAGAATGTGAGGATTAAATGAGATAATAACATGTAAAGCGCCCACTAGATAGTGGACACTTAATATTAGCTGTTAAAAATGGGATTTCTCTACTGATCAGTGATGAAGAGCTTTGTTCGTATGTTTGTTGGCCACATAAATGTCCTCTTTTGAGAAGTGTTCGTTCATATCCTTCACTCACTTTTGGATGGGATTGCTTTTTTCTCACAAATTTAAGTTCCTTGTAGATTCTGGATATTAGCCCTTGGTCAGATGCATAGATTGCAAATTTTTTCTCCCATTCTGTAGGTTGCCTGTTCACTCTGATGATAGTTTCCTTTGCTGTGCAGAACCTCTTTAGTTTAATTAGATACCATTTGTCAATTTTGGTTTTTGTTGAAATTGCTTTTGGTGTTTTAGTAATGAAGTCTTTGCCCATGTCTATGTCCTGAATGGTTTGCCTAGGTTTTCTATGGCTTTAGGTCTTACATTTAAGTCTTTAAACCATCTTGAGTTACTTTTTGTACAATGTGTAAGGAAGGGGTCCAGTTTTAGTTTTCTGCATATGGCTAGCCAATTTTCTCAACACCATTTATTAAATAAGGAATTCTTTCCTCATTGCTTGTTTTTGTCAAAGATCAGATGGTTGTAGATTTGTGGCCTTATTTCTGAGGCTTCTGTTCTGTTCCATTGGTCTATGTATCTGTTTTGGTACCAGTACCATGCTGTTTTGGTTACTGTAGCCCTGTAGTATAGTTTGAAGTCAGGTAGAATGATGTCTCCAGCTTTGTTCTTTTGCTTAGGATTGTCTTGGCTATATGGGCTTTTTTTGTTTGTTTGTTTCATATGAAATAAAGTAGTTTTTTCTAATTCTGTGAAAAAAGTGAATGGTAGCTTGATGGGGATAGCCCTGAATCTATAAATTACTTTGGGCAGTATGGCCATTTTTACTTTATTAATTCTTCCTATCCATGAGCATGGAATGTTTTTCCATTTGTGTCCTCTCTTATTTCTTTGAGCAGTGGTTTGTAGTTCTCCTTGAAGAAGTCCTTCACATCCCTTTTAACTTGTATTCCTAGGTATTTTATTCTCTTTGTAGCAATTGTGAATGGGAGTTCACTCATGATTTGGCTCTCTGTCTATTATTGGAGTATAGGAATGCTTATGATTTTTTGCACATTGATTTTGTATCCTGAGACTTTCCTGAAGTTGCTTATGAGCTTGAGATTTTGGGCTGAAATGATGGGGTTTTCTAAATATACAATCTTGTCATCTGCAAACAGAGACAATTGGCTTCTTCTCTCTCTATTTGAATACTCTTTATTTCTTTCTCTTGCCTGATGGCCCTTGCCAGAACTTCCAATACTATGTTGAATAGGAGTGGTGAGAGAAGGTATTCTTGTCTTGTGTCAATTTTCAAAAGGAATGCTTCCAGCTTTTGCCCATTCAGTATGCTATTGGCTGTCGGTTTGTCATAAATAGCTCTTATTATTTTGAGATACATTCCTTCAATACCTTGCTTATTGAGAGTTTTTAGCATGACGGGGTATTGAATTTTTTCGATGGGCTAGAGGGAAAAGATGAAAGAAGAGCATGCCAACAATGGGATCTACAAGGAGTAAAAGTCAAACAGCTTTCCAAAATATTTTAATAATAAGGTATGCAAAGAAAGAGATGATAGTTCTACTATACCAGAAGAAAAATATAGTAGATTAAGAGCCTAGAAAGTGACTAGCATAGGTAATGGGATAAGTTAGCTTGGGAGGTGAGAAAAGCCTTCTCTGAATAGGACCCATCTATGGAGAGATTTGTAAGAAGAGCACTTTAGCCAGAGGGGACAGCAAATGCAAAGGTCCTGAGGCAAAATTAAATTTGGCCAATTCCCAAAAACAAAAAGAAGAGCAGTGAGACTGCAGACCAGTAAAGTAAGACATGAGTTCTATCATGATATGAGAACTAGAAGAGAGCAAGGCTTAATTATGCACAGGGCATAGAAGGAAACAATACAGAACATGAGTCTTACTCCCAAGTTCATTGGAAAGTCACTGGAATTTGAAGTATGGAAATGACATGATGTAGTTTATGCCTCAAATCCAAGCTCTGACAGATGAGTGGAGAATAGACTGGGAGTGCGAACAAGAGGGCAATGAGAAAGGGAAGTTTTATTGTCTATTACAAACAGTTTTGGTAAAGACTTTAGAGGCCTGAGTCAGATAGTAGCTACAAAGAGAAAAAGAAATGGACAGATTCTAGACATATTTGTTGGTTATGCCAAGAGAACTAGCTGAGGGACTGGATGTAAGATAGAAGGGGAAGAAAAATCAAAATGGAATTCTAGACATTTGAAACAATTAGGCCACGTTGAGATTGCAAACAAATCACTTAACCCCTCTACACCTCAAGTGTGAAAAGGGGATGATAATGTTCTCTCTATTCATAACACAGGATTGTTTAGGCAGAAGAATTTATAATGACTATGCTAACATGTTCAGAACACACACACAAAAGGAGTGTACAGAACAAAACTGGAAGAATTCTGATGTTCTTTACTGAAATAGAAAGCAAGTTTGCAAGGAAAAAGTCAAGAGTTCTTCTTTTCATATGTTAAATTCAACATGTCCACTAGAATTTCAAGTGGAGATAAATGTCGGGAAAACAACTGAATCCACAGTTCTTGAGTTCTAGAGGGAAGACATGCTTAGAGGTATGAACATGGTAGCCAGAATGCAGGTGGTTCAAGCCACCAGTTCAGGTGAATTATGTAGAGAGAGTATAGACAGAAATGGAGGAAGCCAGGAAGAGAGACCTAGGGAGAAACACTGACATGGCAGGTGCCAGAGCCTGAAGCAGGTTTCCATGCTAACCTCTCTCCCATGTACCATGCACATTGTTTTTTAAACTTCGCTTTGCCCATTCAGCACCTGTACCCTAAAATATATGCCTCCTGAAACATTTCTTCTGGACTTCACAGACCCAAAATACAGGCACACTTTAGAGACAGGCATGAAATTGGATGATATCAGCACACAATGACTTTTCCTACCTCTGACTCTTTTACGAGCAATGACAGGTAGATGGCTGAGCAACTTTTCCGTGCCAGGCATGCACTGTGTTCACCTCTTATGTGTTCCTTTAATTTCTGCATTTCAACCCAAAGCTTAGTCTCATATGATGAAGAAAAAGAAAAACACATTCAGTGAAGTGACATATACCAATTAAGCAACAGCTCTGGGAATAGAAAGCAGTTTGTTCTTCTTTATGCTTCATTTTTTCTGCCATATTTTCAAATAAGCTCCCATGTACAATGCTCATTTCCCCAGGGGAAACAAGAACTCTACAAAGCCAGGGATCAAAGAGCTCAGCAAACCGTTAGGCCACATTGAGATCTCAAAGAAATCACTTAACCCCTCTACACCTCAGTCTACTCAAGTGTGAAATGGGGATGACAACGTTCTTTCTATTCATAACACAGCATTGTTTGGGCATACATATTTATATTGAATATGCAAAAATGTTCAGAACACAAAATAAGTATGAGTGAGCATACAGAAAGCTATCATTCAAGTTCAGGGTCCTTAAGTGGCCCATAGTAGTAATTGGTTCATCGAGACAGAATAATATCTAGAACGGTCTTTTTCAAGGGGAATGTTATCAAGTTGTTAAATTATTTGGTGAACTAAGAGCTTCATTAAGTCCAATCTCATAAACATTTGCCAGATTGTTACCGCTTTAGTCCAGATGTTAAATTTTTCTTTTGCAATTTTCCCATAAGTGTTTAGCAAGCCATCCTGTATAGGGTTTCATCCTTAGATTAATAGTCCCATTGACTGAAGGAATTTGAGAATCTGGGAACCATTATAAACTAACCACACTAAACTTTTTTTTTTTTTAAATAAAAATGTACACTTCAGGAAATAATGTGACTTGTCCAAGATAATAATCCTCCAACTGACTCCACACATTTCTCTCTCCCTTTCTCTCCCTCTCTCCATCTAAAGTTTGCCAGTCTGTGTTTCTCCCAGAGCATCATGGATAAAAGGCAAAATATCCTTAAAATTCTGGAATATCAAATTTGAAAGGGAACTTAGCAGTTCAAAAAAGGACCATATAAACTCATCAAGAGATTTCTCTCCCTCCCCTTCCTTGCATTTTATCCTCCTCTTTCCTCTCCCGCTCCCCCTTCCACCTTTCTCTCTTGTGCCTTAAAAAAACTTTTTTTCTGCATCCTCCTTGTAGGGCAAGTATCTTTTGCTATACTAGAGATTCTCCAACTTTTTAGATTCAGGACCACTTTATACTCATTTTGTAACAGATTTTCAAGAACCAAGAGACACTTATTGTGACCATTCAAGGAGGCGCTTTACATTTTGGGGCCATAGAGGATGGACAAATACACACAAAGGAAGGAGATATTCCTCAATCCTCCTACACAAAAATCTTGAGACACTCAAATACCCCACAACACAAAGGCCTAAAACTTTATGTCAGGTACTTTCCCCCTAAAAGATATATTTTTAAACTAATAGAGCTAATTTTCCCCAGCACAAACACCTCTTATATTTGGCTTCCTGCACACCAGGCACTGTTTGAGGAACCTAAGATGCACCATTATTAAACCTCACCACAAACCTACACTGTAGGGAATGATGCATTCACTATTTACAGGATGACTCAGAAAGGTTTAGAAACTTATCTGAAGTTAGACAATGGTGGACCCTTGATTCATTCCCAGGCATTCAGACTTCATAGTCTACTCTATCAAAAGCTGGAGTCATCCTTCCAGACACAATTCTGTGGCTGATTTGCCCCTGGTGTCTGGAGATAATCCCATTTAATGGGAGAATCAATCTCCTCTGGATCATCACGGAGAAGTGGTGACAAGGCACGTTTTTTTCAATAGCTTCAGAGAAAGGGAAGTTCTTTCATTAGCATAAGAATAAGCTCCTTTGTAATTATTTACCGAAAGATTTTATGCCCAAGCTTTCTGTAGGCCCTTTTTATTTTGTTATTGATGTTGTTCATTTTCTATTTGAAAATTCATACAAGCAGAGGGCTCAGGCACAGTGTTTGTATAAGGCACAGGTAGAGCTGAATGTATATCTCACCCAGATCCAGCACTGAAACAACTGAGTGTACCCTATCCATTCAAAACCCACCAGGCTGAAAACCCCTCATTATTCAATGGTACCAATGGCTTGCCATTCTCTCTGAATGCACAGTCTGTGTACATGGTATTCTCTGGGCTGGGACAATCTCTGGTACTTCCACTGCAGTCAAGCCCTACTCACTTCTCAGCTCACATATCCTCTTCCCTAGGACACCTTCACTCACTCACCAGGTTATGTGAGGTGACCCTCTGCATTCTCTCATGAGACTCTGTACTTACCCTCACCGAGGTGAGATTGTCTCTTTGTACCTGCTGTAAACCAAGAATAAAATTCTAAGCCCTGCAACCATCAGCTGGATGGATCCTTACTCTCAGCTGAGGGCATTCAAAAGTAAAATTGAAAATCTAGTTCGGGCCATGATGGCAAGGAAGACCCAGACATGCCTCATTACACCCTCCTCCTTTTGAAATTCAGGCAAAACTGACCAACATTAACATTAAAACAAAGATCTTAAGACTGACAGAATAGACTGTTGCAATGAGATATCAAATTCCAATCAGACTCTAGCATAGCATCACATGACAGATAGCAGGCCCTGAAAGAAATCTAAATATATTACTCCAAATTATTTCCTTGACACATTTTGAAATGGTTCTGCAAAGCTGTCTCTAATGGGAAAAATCTACATTCTATAGAGAATTCCGTTCCCTTTTCAGGTTCTTTCCCGATCCAGAGTCTGGCTTTATCTGTATAATATCAGGCTTTATCTGCATAATAAGAACCTTAGTCTTAACTCAGATACTTTCTTCTATTGATTCCAAGTCTTTGGATAATAACTCTTTCAATTAGTTGCCAATCAGAAGATCTTTGAATCTATCTATGACCTCGAAGCCCCTGCCTCCAGTTGTCCCATCTTCCCAGAGGGAACCAATGTATACCTTACAGGTATTGATTGACGTCTGCTGATAGCCTCTGTTCCCCTAAAATGTGTAAAAATCAAGCTGTATTCCAATCACCTTGGGCACACATTTTCAGAACTTCCTGGGGCTCTGTCACGGGCTTTGAACACTCAGAATGAAGCTCTTTAAAAATTCTACAGAGTTTGACTCTTTTCCACCACACTACTCTTCCGTATCTAACGGTAGACTGAAAATTTCATGAGGGCAGAATCTGTACTATCTTTACTGTTGTCCCTCCACAACCTGGCTCATACAGAAATTTGAGGGTGAGAGAACAAACGAACAAAGCAAGTGGGCCGACAAGAGCCGGAGTCAGGAAGTTTTAGTGACCTTGTCCTGGTTTCCCGCAGAATATGCACAGGTCCTCAGATGACCCTACTGTCCATGCTTTCCCTTAGAAGGCAACAACAATCACAGTCCCATGATTCTTTTTTTTTCCTCCCCAGAGAAAACAAAAATGATGTGCTTAAGCTTTTGGTCAATTTCTGATGCATGGCTTGCCTGAAATCCTCCTTTTTGAATATTTCTAAAGGGAGATGAGGGGATGCTTCTGTCCCCTTTCCCCCTTCCGTGATGAGGTTTGAGTCTCATGCAATCTTGCGAGCCTGCACCACCCATGTATACCACACTTTATGCATTCCATTTGGGTGTGTAGTACGCCATCTTTTTGTTTACCTCTCTGCTTGTATTTCTGGAAAGAACAATCATGTTCTTATTTGTCCCTTTAAACCCAGTATCTACCACAGCAAATAAAACACTGCAGGCTCTTCATAACGGTTCTCTGAGTTGAATTAGCATGTCTGGCTAAGTGGCTGCTGTAGTGGTTGGGGGAAGACACTCTATACAAGATAACAGAGTCTGTATGATAAGAACAGGAGCTGCCACAATCTAGAGATTTTACCAACAAACCAAGGCAGGAGAAAAACACCTACCACGTAACAACAAAAGCAAGACAGAACATGCCACACTGCTAAATGGTATGATGGTTCTACATTTAAAAAATTTCCACTTAATAAACACTTTCTATATGCCAGGTACGGTAAAAAGGGTTTACCTAAATTATATATTTATCCCCAATTTTATAGAGAGGATAACTGAGGATCAAAGACTCGCCTAATGCCACATGGCTTTTTAAGCTGCAGAGCAGGCCTTGAGACCCTCTTCTGTCTGTCTCCATAGTCATGGTTTAAGTCTTAACGTAACAATGGCCCTTTGCCTTGCCCTATTATTGTTCAGTGTGGCTCTGCGTGGTCTACTCCTGAGCTCACCAGGAGGTCTTGTGGTATCTGGCAGGCTACATGAAAGCACCTGCAGTGACATTCATAGTCCTAGTTAATGTCTACCTGCCCAGTTTTTGATACATCTACTTGGCCCTGATAGACTAGATGCTTTCCTCCTTCCAGCTTCAAGTTCTCAGGAATATGTTCTCTGAAATTGGAAGGGGACAAAGATGGGTTGAATCAGAGCTGACCCTTCTGGTTCTATTTGGTTCTTTCATTTTTAACAGAGAAGAGAACAGAAAATGAGACCCAGGTTACATTATTCACTCACTGAGACTCCCATTATTGCTGCTACACATCTGTTTTCATTTAGTTGCAAAGCAGTATGGTCTCAATTTTTTGAGAGTTCACACACATGAAAACACGATTGCACATAAACACAAACATGTATATATGAACCTGGGAGAGAATACACTAAAATGGATGGTGAGAATAAAAACACTCATAATTTCCATCTTTATATTTTCCTATTTCCTCTTTATTTTCTACACTTAATGCTACTTGTATAATCAAGAAAAAGTAAAGCACTAAATACTCTCCCCAAAATCACAGTGGACTAGGAGTCAGAAGAGCTGAAAATAAGAGCTACCCTCATTTTTACCTGTAGTGAAACATGGAACAAGCCACTTAATTTCTCTAAGAACTGAGATTCGTAAACTATTAAATGAGAGTGCTGATTCCTAATGTCTTTAAAAAGAATTATCACAAGGACCAGACGAATAACTACATCAAAGTACTTGTTAAACTATACACAAACCTGTGACAGCATTGTTTTTATGTAACAGTGAAGGTTATTACTTGAGAGTAATAGTTTTGGAAGCTCTATCGCCCTGCTGAATCTATGAGAGATCTGAATAATAGTCTCCCTAAAAACAAGTGAGTTCTTGAATCCAAAACTTTAAAATGATATGGCTTTCTCTGGGAGGTTACATCATCTTTTCTTTACCCTAGATGTTTATTTTCAATTGGACATCCCAAGAAACACTAACAGGCTTCACAATTATTAACAGGAGGAGGAAGGGGGAAAGGAATATAATATACTGGGCTAAAATAGCTTTTATTTCCTAAACATAAAAATCATAAGACATACAGTTAAGTTACAGAGGTGGAATGCCCCCAAAGGAAAAAAAAATAGACTCTAAAATTGCTTTGTTAGGTATATTTTTATTTTGATTCAAAATGTCCATGTCAACCTCTTCATGTGCTGGAATTTAAGGAAGAGTAATGAAGGCTAAAAGAAGCCAAGCATATAAAGTTGGATAGGAAGGGGAATGAGGAAAGTTAAAACTTTAAAAAAGCATGGAGCTAGGCACCCTGGCTCACACCCGTAATCCCAGCACTTTGGGTGGCCAAAACAGGAGGATCGCTTGAGCTCAAGTGTTTGAGACTAGCCTTGGCAGATAATGCAGAGGGAGGTCGTCTCTACAAATAATAAAAAAAAATTACCTGGGTGTCGTGATGTATATTTGTAGTGTTAGCTACTCAAGGAGGCTAAGGTGGGAGATCGCTTGAGCCTTGGAGGTCAAGGCTGCAGTGAGCTATGATCACATCACTGCATTCCTGCCTGGATGGAAGTGGGATCCTGTTTCAAAAACTAAAATTGCATGGACCATCTTTTTTCATCATCCCAGCCTTATTATCTAGAAATCATACTGGAAATGCTGTGTTTTTTCTTAAGAACAATAGACAGACACAAAGAAAAATGGGGCAGGGGAATGCAAAGATCAAATTTAAGGTTTAAGAAGTGAAAAATAAGTATGATTAGCAGTAGCTTTCATACAAGCTGAAGGGTGTTTAATTGATGATAATTATGCATTTACTGAGTGAAGAGTAATGTTTTTATACATGTACACAATGTGCAATGATAAAATCAGGACACTTAGCATGTCTATCACTTCAGACACTTTTATCTAGTTGGAAGTGTGTGTCCACTAACTAATCTCTCTGTAGTATCCCCTTTCTTCTACCCTTTCTAGCCTCTAATAACCACAATTCTACTCTCCACTTGGATATAACTGTCTAAATAAACTGAAAACACACTTCTGACCAAGGAATAAGACAGTATTCAAACAAAACGCTAAGTTTTAAGTTATTTATATAGAGATAACCTCAATTATAGAAATCTAAAACCACATGCTATACCACTTATCAACCACAAATGGATATAACGAAACATTCCTTGGGCAGAACTACTTTTTGTGGAGTAAACACATAAAATAAGTACATGACTGTGTTTATTCCCTCAAGCCATCTCTTGTTACTAACAAAAAAACATTTAATAGTACTGGCTTCTATACTGAAAAAAGGGTATCCTTTATGTATAAAAATTATCAAGAGAAAGGATATATAATTGTTCTTTATACTTTTATGTAGCATTATTTTATCTGTAACTTACAGTATTAAAATATAAAAAGACAATTAAGGTATTACTTTTTAGAATTTTTGTTGTGGCTAAAATATATACTATAAAATATATCATTCATCTATTTTTAGTATCATTCAATGGCAGTAAAGTATATTTACATAGCTATGCAACTGTCACCATTGTCAATCTCTGTACTGTTTTTGTTATTCTAAATTGAAACCCTGTACCCACTAAAAAATAATTCCCAAGCTCCTGGTAACCACTATTCTATTCCTTTTTCTATGAATTAGACTATATTAGGTACCTTGTATAAATGAGCTCATAGAACTTATGTCCTTTTGTGTCTGGCTTATTTCAGTTAGCATAATGTTTTAAAATCCATCAATCTTGCAGCATGTGTCAGAATTCCATTTCTTTACAAGGCTGAATAATATCTCATTGTATGTATATCCTACACTTTACCTATCATCAATAGACATTTGGGTTGTCCTACCTTTTGGCTATTGTGAATAGGCTGACATAAATGTGGATGTATAGCTGCTCAAAACCTTGCTCTTAAGTCTTCGGGTATATACCTAAAAGTAGAAATACTGAATCTTATGGTAAGTTCATGTTTAATTTTTTGAAGAACTGCCATAATGTTTTCCATAGTGGCTGTATCATTTTACATTCCCACTAGCAGTGAACAAGGGTTCCAATTTCTCATATCTTCACCAACGGTTGTTTTTGTTTTGAAATAAGAATCAAAGTGTATAAAGTGGTAAGGGTATTATTTTTAAATTGTTGGTGGATATGTGTTTTTGGAAGACATAGCATATGTTACATATGTGATTACACTAAGTTCATATATAAAATTTTGACAGACATAGTTTGTGTTATGTTGAGAATGTACCTTCAAGACAACTTTGTGATTTTCCATGTTCATTTAAGGTCTTTGTCCAGTTGGTATGGTCCGAATGCAATCAATTATCAAAATGTTCTTTCTGTAGGTCACCTGGGAGTCAGAGTCATGAGTTCTGAACCCAAATTCACCAAGAAGAGTATGCACCCTTAAACAAATTTTGTCTTTCTGAAGCTTACATTTGCAATATGAAGTCACAGACTACATGTATTTTCATTACTCTTAAAGATAAACTTCTTAAAATAGTCTTTAAGGTCCTACACAATCTGCCTTACTTACTTCTCCAGCCATCACCCCAAAATACCTTCTTTGTTCACAGCCCACTTCACAGGTCTTTCTTCAACCCTTGATCATTCCTCATTCCCTCTTGCCAGAGGGCATTTGAACCATATCTCCTCCCACCTATGTAGTTTCCTTTCTGCTCACCTACTTAATTTCTAGTCATCTTCCAGATTTCAGCTCAAGGATCACTTTTTTTAGGGGCAATTTTCCTACTGCTGTTGTTCAACTCATTTTAATTCTTATTGAATTATGTCCTATTTTTTAGAGCATATATCTCTTAGAAATGCATATTTGCCAGTGCACTTCACCAACTAATGCATCTGTTCCTTTAAACTATCTACTTTATGTGGACAAGCACTAATGGTTGCATTCCATAAAATATCCAGAGCCTCACCCAGGACCCAGTGCACAGATGGCACTTTTATCAGTTAGAAAACTGGTTGCAAGTAACGGAAAACTCCACCCTAGCTTGCTGAAGCAAAAGAGTAATTTAAAACACACAGGCAGGGCTGAACTTACGCATATCTTAAAACAAGAGACAGATTCAAAAGTCATTTCTTTTATAAGCCACAGATACAGGGTTCCTCTGTAACTCCTTAGTAGTGGGTTATTAGGAGGACCCTAGAGGTGAACACCAAAAATTCAGGAATAAGATTCTAGGAATGACATGTCAGTTCCAGCTTAATTTTATTAGCACTGGTGTGAGTACTAGCACACTTGAGAGCAAAACATGGCTCCAACTGTGCAAATGTACATCACTGGGAAAAATCAGAGTTCCACTGTAGGGGATTAATGTGTACTGGCAGAGAAAAGTGAGCCCAATTTGCCCTGCTGAGAGCCTACTGCTTTTCCTTCCTGTGGCTTTGTCAGGTGCGAGGAGAAAGACATCATCCCTAACTAAAAAAAAAAAAAAAAAAAAAAAAAAAAAAATCACATGTCTTTTCCTTCATCTCTTGATTTGGCCATTTTTCCATTTATTTAAACTAATATTTTAAAAAAGATGACCTTAGACTTGATTCTTTGAATTTCAGATTTAGAAGAGACCTCAAATGACAATTAGCCTAAGCTCTGAGAAATTTCACTTACTAATTCATTTATTCAACACAGTTACTGATGTTACAATCCAAGAGTCTCTTCTGCCACAATGTCTTCCAGATTCCAACCAAATTCAAATGTGTTGCTAATGAATATCAGTTCTAGGACTCTATTTACTGTCTATTCCAGTTCTTCAGCTTTGATCTAAATTAATTTACCCAATGGATAGCTAGGAGACAGTTAAGATGTGAATTAAAGAAAAGAAGGCTCACACTTGTAATCCCAGCAACTTGGGAGGCCGAGAAAGAGAAAACACTTGAGCCCAGGAGTTCAAGACCAGCCTGGGCAGCACAGTGAAACACTGTCTCTATAAAAATAAAATTTTAAAAATTTAGCAGGTGTGGTGGTGCATGCCTGTAGTCCTAGCTACTCAGGAGGCTGAGGTGGGACGATCGCTTGAGCCTCAGAGTTTCAGGTTGCAGTGACCCATGATCATACCACTGCACTCTAGCCTGGGTGGCAGAGTAAGACTCTGTCTCAAAAAAAAAAAAGCAAGCAAAGAAACGAATTGTGAGTTTTTTTTGTTGTTGACACAGAATGAATGTAACATGTAAGTAATTGTGAATTGGGCTATAATTTGAGATTATTTCCAAAATTAACTCTTTTTCTGCAGGGTCTTTTATCTATAGGATTCATACAAAAATTGTGGGTTATTAAGCATTAGAATCTCTAATTTACAAAAGATGAGCTAAGAACTCATTAACTGTTGCCAGTTATAGTTACAGGTTCAGAAATGGAGAAAGAATATATGCAGCAGATGATGGGCAACTACATCTTAATCAGCTGCTCTTAAGTAGGGAGATAGATGGTACTGTGTTTCTGGCATTGTGCTAAGTGCTTCAAATAATCTTTACATCCTACTGACATGTCTTCATGTCAACCCTTTCCCCATTTTACATACAGAGAAGACGAGGCTCAATAAGCCAAATAATTTGCTAACAATCTAAGAAGTAGTCACAGACAGGAAAGCTTCTGCCTTGATCCAAAGTCTACAGTTTTCACAAATGTGATGCTGTCTCATACTTGGATGGACAGTTGTTCTTTCAGTACAAATTTCCCTCTATTCACATATTAAGTTACTACCACTAGCCCAGATATAGTGTGGAGGCAATGGAGAAACAAACATTGGAAAGTGCTTCCACACTATTGAAAGATCCACTGATAAAAAATGATTTAGACAAGTACAGATACATTTGTATAACATCTTATTTAGAAAAGCAGATATTGCATTAAGTAGAAAAAAGCAATAAAGATTCACGGAAGGAAAAGAAAAGCATAAGAATCCTCTACTTTTGGCCATGCAAATACACCTGTATTTCACTTCTGGCTGCCTTTGGTCACTCATTCAAAAGTTTTTACCAGCAAATATAACATGTTCTAACAAAAACAGAGGGTTGCACACAGAGTCCCACTTACACCTCACTGAACTGCAACACCCTCTTGAATGTATTATTTTTCCAGCCGTTCACATTCAATAAAAGACTGAGTGTTAACTACACTTAAGGCAGTGGCCAGTCTTTCTCTACCACTTTATGCTCACTGCTTTTTGTTACCTTTGTGACCAGCAGCTTTACAGAAACCAAGCCTAGGGAAAACCATGAAATCACTGAGACCTGTCATGCCACTGAGGTGTTTTCTCAGCTATTAAATCACCGTGTGACCAGGAAGATGGAGGGGAAAAGCAACAGCACATGCTCCCAGAAGTTCTTTGAAACGTAGGCAGGTAAAGCCCAGAAAATTATTCACTTTCTTATGTTAGTTGCAGAGTTAAATCAGTAATTAACAATAAACATTCTTCATCCATCCCAAGACCTGCAAGTTAATTGGACTGCCGTGTTTATGACTTGCCCTAAGCAGTTATGGCAGAATAAGAGTCTAGAAGTCTGTGCTATAGATGAGGAATGTCCACGAAGGAAGAGGCCATGCAATCTTGTGGGATAATGAGCCTCTATGAGAGGAGCAGAAAAGCCTAGGTCAGGTTACCACCTCATTATCTCTGAGGCTAGTGTAAAACAGGCTGTCAGATCTTTCTGGAAAATTATATGAAATATGTAACAAATTAGTATATTAAATTGATTTATAAGTCTATAAATACATAAAATATGCATAATAAGAATAACACTAACAGCTAATACTAAAGATACCCCCAATTAACCACTAGGTTAATTGTTTATATTCACTTTGTTTCTCAAGAACCCTGTGAAGCAGGTGCTATTTTGCTGCTCCTTTTACAGTCAGGAAATGAGGGCACAACGGTAGAAACTGCCCAAGGTCACTGCAAAGCCTACGCTATAAACCACTGCATTATGGTGCTTTGCTTGCCACTAAGGTGCTGCTCTACATTGATTATAGAAATAGATGAGGGGGCTTGGGGAGATGTATAGGTAGACAAACGCTGTATTAAAATCATTAACAGAAGCACAGCACAAACAAAAGAAAAAGAGTAAGACACTGGGGTGGTCCTGGATTACAAAACATCCCCATGGGAAAAATATAAGAGCATTTCATGTGTCAACTGGCCATATCACAAGGACTGAGCCTGCCAGAGCCTTGGTTGCCTCATCTGGGAAGAGATGGTCATAGCAGCTCAAAGTTCTTAATGGAGAGAGAACATACAAACTGCCTAGCTCAATTCCTGGCACAAGCAGGCACCTGGTTAATCAATCAAGCCTGAATATGAAGGGGTGGTTTTGTGATTCTGTCAAGTACTGGCAGATAGAGAAAAAAAAAGATGTGCAGTGAATGGAAGCTTACATTAAGTAATTCTGTTCTTTCTCTTCTACATCTTGTCACTCTGCTCTTGTTCAGAGCATCAAGTGAATATACCAGGTAAATTCCATAGATATAAAATCATAGCTGCTGTTTAAATGGACACTTGTCAATAACTCCTGAATTGGATGATCAGTCGATTCATTTTGGAGGTTTGTTTTTCCTACAACACACTGCTTGGGGGATATGACAAAGTCCACTGAGTGAACCCTAGTTTAGTGTGTTAATAATATCAGAGATTTCTTTTATCTTCCTTTTTAAAATTTTGCTCTTGAAATTTAAATATATGGGAACTAATAACCTAACCTAATAACTTAAATGTCATAATAAGTAGAAAATCTCTGGATAAAGCACTAAATCTCATTCCTACAAACAGTAGTTCATAATAGTCATGAATCTTTATAGGATATAGATAGAATATTAGAAAAAGGAAAGTTAGTCCATATAGAAGGACCTTCAAGGAAGGAAGCATATATTCTTGGGTAAAAAGATCACTGGGTTACTGCCATGTACTCCCTTCAGGGTGGAGATGAGCAACTCTCATACCCTACTCTTGCTTTGAGGCTCCCAGTCCTAGTCTATTGGGTTTCTGAAGGGTGGCCAGGGATGGTGCTGGTCCATTCCACACATTACATCACCCAGAATAAAAACAGGAACATAAGGACAGAGTTCTTCATAAAACTAAAATATTCCATTTTAATCAGTATCTTTCATTCTGAGCTCATATATTTCCTCAGGTTTAAAATATCCTTCCTCTTATAAATATTATAGTGATTGTAAATGGTAGCATGTTTTGTTTTTGTCGCTTAAATGTTTAATCGAGTGGAAAATATTTGGCTATTCCATGTTGAGACAAAGCAGAGACTACACTTAGGGGCCTGTGTGCCTCCCTCAACCAAGCGTAAAAATAAAGAAAAATCTTAAGTTTATTCAAGAGAAATTCCAGTCACTTAGCTTGGTCTGAGAAGTAAACGAACAACTTGATGATAAGCAAGAACGTAATAGTACCTAAAAACAATAACCAAGGAAGAGTCATGGAATGTTTGGCTTCCTACAGTAACTAAAGATACCATCTACACATATGTCCTTGAGTTGTTTTTCAGAAACCTTGACCTCCACCCTATGGATTCATTGCGGTCTATGTACCTCAAATAAAAGGAAACTGAGGACCTAATTCTGACCTTCGTTTTTGGTTAAGTTTTTCCCGAGGACCTAGAAGAACTCATATCCCCAAGCCAGAATCAACGTTCCTCAAACATACTAACCCCAGATTTTTAAACAAACCTTCTCTTTTTAAGCAATTGCTAATCGGAAAATATTTGAATCTACCTATAAGTGGTAACACCTATTCCTGCCAAGCCAAAGCATAGGCTTCATGTATTGATTTACGGTTTTGGTTATGACTTCCAGTTTACTGAAATTTACCCTTGCTTTTAAAAACCCTTGCTTGCAAGCCATTAAGAAGGTTGGGTTGTAAGTGAGATCTGCCTGATTCTCTCTGCTTGGCATCCTGCAAATAAATACCTTCTTTTCCCCAATGGCAAATTTCAGCATGGATGTTTAGCTTTACTCTGTCAGGTGAGTAGATCCCAGTTCAGTGTGTTAAAAATATCAGAGATTTCTTTTCTCTTCCCTTTTAAAATTTTGCTACTGAAATTTAAAGATATGGAAATTAATAACCTAACCTAATACCTTAAATATCATAATGTGTAGAAAATCTCTGGATAAAGCACTGACTCCCATGCAAACACAAGCATTATCAGCATTGCCCCCTGAAAGTGTGAGTGGCATTACTACAATATTCAACAGCTCTTAGTAGACATTAAGGTGTGTCAAACAAGTTTATCTAAAAAATTTGACCCTATTTCTAACTTCATGATTACTTCCTGGTGTTGTTCCTTCCTGATCACTAATCTTTATTATTCTTTGAAGACTAGAAATAGCTTGCCTGGAAAGAAGAAATTCATCACTTCTCCCAGTTATGATTTGAAGATAACTGCCAACTAAGACTCCAGATTCATCCTTCCACTTCTATCCCTACATAAGCACATAAAATTGAAAAGGAGAAAAATATTTACCACACTAATATCAAAATTTCTACTACATGAAATCCACTTTGTGTAGTCTTCATTCAAGCATCTAGTTGAGGTGCGACCTTAAACCTGTCTCTTTTTCCCACTCTAAGATTCATAGAAAATGAGGAGGTTGGAGGGATGAACCTTAAGATTCTTCCACCCCATTTCTGAAGTGCTAGGAATCATGAGCTAGCACTTATCAAGTATTTTACTGACACTTACTTAAGTGGTATCACTCAAAGGCTTACAATGAGCATCTCATTTAATTCCAAGTACCCTAACAGGGGGCTATAAATGTAATTGCTTTCTTATATAAGAAACTGAACCTCAGTTTCTTAATAGCTAAGTTTGGAACCTAAAATGCTGTTGCAAATAATTTTGCTGGATAAGAAAAAGTACTCCTGGTAGCCGTTTCCATATCTGTAAAATGGGGATAATAGCTACCATAAAACATTTAGCACTGCACCTAGTACAATACTATTATATAAAATATTGTTACAGAATAAGCATAGGTGTAGATAGAGCTCTTAACCTTGTAACCAATGAACATTAAAGGGAACATAGGAAAAGAAAATAATTTCATCTCCTCTAGAGCCCTCTATGAGTTCTGGTAATCATATCTCACTTTGATGCTTTGTTTCATTCACTCCATCCAACCACCCAGCTCCATAACATGTTACAGTTAAAAGAACACTGATTAAAAGTCCCCAGCCTTAGATTTCAGAACAGGGTAGTTAAAAGGATGGTCACGGGCATCAGAAAGGAGTTCAAGTTTCATCATCTACTGTCTTTGTAGTCTTAAGGAAATTATCAAAACTTTCCAAGCAAAGACTTGTAGATGAGGATAAGAAGACTTCAAATGATAATCCACATAAGCAGTTTTCCAGTGACAAGAATACAGTTAAGGAATTCCTAGGCACTGAGTTTGAATCCCAGCAATTTATATATGACTTGCTTTCTCTGTGCCAAATTTCCTCACAAGTATCTTGTTAGTAACAATGGCGTAGGTATTGTAAAGTTTATGGTGAGGATTAATAATACATGTACAACAAATGCTTAAAATAGTGCTTAGCACTAAATAAAGGTTAGTTGTAATTTTTGATATTAGTGTTATTCCTGCTATTAAGAACTTGGCCAAAGCAATTCTTTCTCTCTGAAACTCAATTTCTTCTTCTAAAACATGAAAGTGTCAGTATTTTGTTCACCTCTGCTTTTTCGTTTTTTTGTTTCTTGAGTTGGAGTTTCGCCCTTGTCGCTCACGCTGGAGTGCAATGTTGCCATCTTGGTTCACCACAACCCCACCTCCCGGGTTCAAGCGCTGCTTCTTCCTCAGCCTCCCAAGTAGCTGGGACTATAGGGATGTGCCACCATGCCCAGCTAATTCTGTTTTTTCAGTAGAGACGGGTTTCTCCATGTTGGTCAGGCTGGTCTCGAACTCCCAACCTTAGGCGATCCGCTCACCTTGGCCTCCCAAAGTGCTGGGATTACAGGCGTGAGCCACTGCACCCAGCCTTTACCTCTTCTTTGAGATAGGGTCTCATTCCATCACCAGACTGAAGAGCAGTGGTGTGATGTCAGCTCACTGTGACCTCCGACTCCTGGGTTCAAGCGATTCTCCTTCCTGGGCCTCCCAAGTAGCTGGGATTGTAGCATAAGCCACTGTATCTGGCTAATTTTTGTATTTTTAGTAGAGACAAAGTTTCACCTTGTTGGCCAGTCCCAGTATAGTCTCAAACTCCTGACCTCAAGTGACATGCCTGCCTTAGCCTCCCAAAGTGGTGGGATTACAGGCATGAGCCACCACAACCAGCTGTTCACCTCTTCTTTACCCCATTAATGAGGGAGGGAGTCCTGCCCTAGCATTCTGGGCATGGCAGAATATACAACACCTGTCATTAGACAGATGAGAGCCACAGCAATTTATTAGTCACATAGACTCACGCATCATGGGAGGCCTACACCACACACCACGAAGGGATACACCGGGCTTAAACTCAGGAGCAGAGTGAACCAGCGGGGGCTTTATAGTAATGACAGGATGAGGTGCCCCCTGGTTTCTGTGGGAGAATATGATTGGCTTGTCTGAATAAATGTGAAGGCTGAGAGGGAGGGTGAGGACTGGGTGGGATGCAGCTTGAATGGTGGATAAGGGAACTAGCTAGCTGGGGGTTCCTTCCCACTGGCTGCTGGACTTATTTGATATCAGGGAAACTAATGGTTAGGTCTTGCTGACTCTGTAAGGTTCAAAAATGCAAAGGAAGCACATAAAATTTTGGACCTTACAATATAGTATGTCTTGTCCCTTAAGTACTCACCCAGGTCCAGGACCCTAAGACTCCAAGGATTCTTTGCCACCAACACCTCGACTTCCATCTCTCCCACTACCTGTGCCTTTGCCCTTTAAAATTACAACCCCATCTTCTTTAAGGTCACCAGCTTGGAGGCACTTTGTGTTTTTAGCCATTTTATTTTTAAGAAAAGCAGAAAGTCCTCTCTTACACTCATCCCTGCCTAATTAAGGGGAATTCAGAATGATCTTGAAGCATCATTGGGACTGCCGTCAAACCTGAGGGAACTTGCTAGTATATTGAAAGGCACCGTAATGGTGTGATCATCCCACCACTATTCATCCTCCATCCCCCATCCCAGTTTCTTCATTTGCTTCTAAACATTTAAAATAGTTTTTATTTATTTGCTCATTTTGAGAAATTGACTTCTCGTAAGCCTGGTTAACGTTATGCCCCTGGTGCCTTACTCTTGCCCACCTAAAATTAGGAAGTATGCTATTTCCCAAAGCATACATGGAGGGGCTATGAGCAAGATAATGCATCCTTTATATTACCTGGTGGTTTTCATTGCCCAGGGCTATGTCTGGACACAACAAGTCCTCTGTTGATTTCTCCAATTACTATCTGGCAGGTAAGATCCTTAATCTACATAAGAATGGCATCCTTATAAGAGATGAGAGACAAATACACAGAGCAGAGACCACTACATAATGACACAGAGAGAAGGAAGAAAGACAGCCAGGTGACAACAGAGGCAGAGACTGGAGTTACTCAGCGCAAGCCAGGAAATGCCAAGGGTTAGCAGACAAATCCAGAAGCTAAAAGAGCAAGCATGATTTTGAACCTTTAGCCTCCAGAGCTTAAGAGTAGAAATTTCTGTTGTTAGAAGCCACTCAGTTTGTGATGGTTTGTTACAGAAGCCCTAGGAGACAAATACATGCGTTGATTGTATCTTAAAAAGCTCTCAGGTGCTGCTAATGGCAGTTATTAAAATGGCTGCGAAATCTGCTTCTTGCCTCTTACCTCTATGCATTCTTTCATGCCATGCTTTCTTCTGCTGCCCAGCTTCAGTAGCAACTCCTGATTATCCTGTTCTCAGCTGGAGGTCATTTCCCCTGGGAAGCTTTTCCTGACAACTCAGAGCAGGGTAAAAAAGAAGGGTTCTATTTCCTGGCATGTTGCAGGGAACAGGGACTGTGAAAATGCCGTTTAACCAGGAATGCACATTCTTAAAGGGTCAGCACATTTGAAAACCTGCAGCTCATGTTAAAAAGAAAGAAAATGCTCATCATATGTCCTTTTTAAAAATTCCCAATTCTGTTCAAACTGTTTTGACAATTATTCTTTCATTTTTAAATTTATATTGGGTGCTCATGTGACCTTAGAAGCCCTAGATTTATCAAACCTTGCTTGTAATTTCTTATGATTACTTTCTCAAATGCCTATCTTGTGTGTTTGACTGCTGGCTCCCTTGGAGCAGGGCCAAATTTGTGTGTTCTCTGGTTTCCTGATACTTGGCACACAGAGGTCCTTAGCTTGAGGACAAGTGAATGAAATGAACGAATGAAAAAATAAGAGATGAAGACTCTGTGTGGACACTGTTAGGGGCATAGTGATTCCAGTGGAAACATAAAAAGAAGAGAATTACTTGCTAGAAAAGTGAAAGTTGATAATGCTAGAAAGGACTTCACAAAACCAACGCTTAGGTTAGGTCAGTGTTTTAGACCCTAACAGATGACTAAACTCTTAGGGAAACCCAGATGCAAAGGCTCTGCTCCTTCCCCAGAAAACAATAGTCCCTTCAGTTCTGGGCCTGACTCTGATTCTAATAACCTTACTTAACCTGCAGTAGCACCCTGAGGTGAGGCCTTTCTTATTACTTTTTTTAAGAAGGCCATTAGCTGACAATTTATGCTTACAAAATTTAAGTTTTGATTCCTCAGTCTCTTTTAACACAGGTAAAAACTGGCTTTGAGATAGGGAGAATAGCAAAAGTAGAGGCAGTGGCCTGTTTTCAGGGTGAGTTTCTAAAACAGAAGTTGCTAAATGAGGTGGAGACAAACATACTGGATCTGGAATGATGCCTCCAGGCATGCCTCTGCCACTCTTTCCAGCTATTCTTCCCCTAACTTCAATTTCTAAAAGTTAACAGTTCAATTTTAAAAAGCCAAACCAGGAAAGGAGAGTTAATGGGCCTATCATTGTTAGTGTAACCACCCAATGAGTTTTTCTTGCCCAATGTCCAGATAGAGCTGATTCATCAAGGTAGTGAAATTGCAAGAGAGAAAGAGTTTTATACATATAGAAGTAGCTAAATGAAGACCAGAGTTTTATTATCACTAATATCAACATCCTAGAAAATTTAGGGGCTAGGGCCTTTCAAAGATAGTTTGGGGGAAGGGGTAGGAGTGCTAGGCAATGGGTGATTGCTGTTGATTGGCTGGGGCGTCCAACCATAAGGGTGTGGGAAGTGTTCCTCATGGACACTGAGTAGCTTTTGGGTGGGGCCACAAGAGCAATTGATGTGTCCACGTGGAGCCATCAGTAGACATGCAAAAAACCTGAAAAGGTATCTCAAGAGGCCAATCTTAGGTTCCACAATTGTCATATCATCTGCAAGAGTAATTGGGTAGGTTGCATGTCATATCTTGTGACCTCTGGAATAATGGCTGGCAATCATTTATGTCTACACTTTAGCAGAATTCAGGCTCTTCTATCCTCCTAGCCTAGTGGTCTCTCAGCTTTACAAAAGCAGTTGAGCTCTGGGGAAAGACTATTTAAACTATAAACTAAATGTCTCCCCAAGTTAGCTTGGCTCAAGCCCAGGAAAACTGAGGGGTAGCTTAAAGGCCAAAGGCAAGATAGGGGTTGACCAAGATCCAATCTTTTTTGCTGCCATAATTTTCTCACTGATGTAATTTTTGCAAAGGCGGTTGCATTAGAGTTTACATGTGGAACACGTTTGTGAATATTGGTAAAATGTGTAGCCCTCAAAGCAGGCAGTTATTTAAGAATCTGCCCTCTCCTGCTAGCCTTGCAGTACCCTCTAGAAAAGGACATAGCTGGGGGTGAAGTTTTGCTAAAGTCGTGATTTGTTTGTCTCCCTTAAGTGTGATGAGATAGATGGAGAAGATAAACATAAGAACATTTCCTAGTTCTTGTAACCATACAAAAAGACCTTCTAGCAAGGTTCTCACTGTGACCTGGGTCAACAGAGCAGGACAGACAGCACAAGCTGGGGAGGATGTGCCTATTTATACAGGAAGATCCCACTATCTCAGACCAGTCAAGTACTGCATTCAGAAAGCAGTGTTTCTGTAAATTGGATGTGTATAACATTGAAGATCTTGTTAAAATGCAGATTTTAATTTAGTAAGTGTGGGGTAAGGACCCAGATTCTACATTTCTAACAAGTTACCATGTACTGGTCTGTAAATGACACTTTGAATAACAAGGAACTATATGGCAAGTTCTCACTTGCAAGAGGATTAATGGTAAGATTACTTTAAATACAAATGTACTTTATACACACACTTTTAGCTAAAATGCATATGTTTACTTTTTATCTGTTCAGAAATGCAACCTTTTCTACTTAACATTTCTGAAATCAGAATGCACTTTGCAGTCCACAGTGCTTTATAATCTCTGTCACCCAAGTCAGGCTTGAGCTGTATTCATGTTATCATTCCAGGGCATTTGGAAACATCAACAACTGAAGCATCCAAACTTCATAATGGGTGTCAGCCACTTAGAAGAGAATACCAAGGCAGGAAAGAAACACTCTTAACCAGAAAGAGACAAATGGTTGTGGGAGGGAGTGGGGCAGCAGTGAATCAGTTGTTTCGCAACATTCCTGAAGCTGCCCTTGCAAGTAGGCTTGCTGTACATAATCGAAAAAGAGCCCAGCACCTGTGGGTTTTGCTTCTGTGCAGACCCTTTTAAAAAATGCTCTATCTTAATTGCTCTTCGTAGCAGAAGGTACTATCTCCCATGCTAATCATTGGCATCGATGACCGAATTAAAAGGGTTGGATTCTGAGTGTGAAGTTTTAGGAATAGCTTTATGTGTTCATGTTTGGGTTTTGTTATGTGCAAGAGTAATGTGAGAAAAATGTCTCCAAGAAAATCTAAAGTATACATATTCTCAGTGAGAGAAGTGTGTCACCATTTAATCAGCAACATCTTTTTCTCGTAGTGTATATAAAGTGATAAGGCATTTTACAATCCATGTTACCTTAGATATGATTAAAGGTAATAAAAAAAATTGTTACTATTGGGTACGATGCACTAGACAGGATGCCAAAGTGCCAATCCTCAGATAAACCTTCAGTGAGGTAACATTATGGTGCCCTTGCATGGGAAGAGCTCAGTAAATTTTTGTTTTTCTTTTTACCATGTTGCAGAAAAGGAAACTGAGATAACAATAAGGGAAACTTTCTGATTCAAGGTCAGGCTAGTAAGTTTCACTCCTCACTTCTGAAATAAGCCTAGTTGAGTAGAAGTGACATCCAACTAGCTTTTTCTCTAACAGACAGCATCTTCATAATAGTTCTTATTTAGGGGGTACCTACCTGCCAACCTCTTGGAATGTTTGGAAACATGTGCTGTGCTTACGTTGTGGTGGGTGGGAAATTGTTGCATTTGATTATTACAGGACTCAGAAATGATCCTGGCTTTTCACGAGTACCAAGACCCAAAAATATCCTCAGTGCTTAGCACAGTCCTGCAACGATGAAAGATTCCTTCCAGAAAACTAACAAGGCCCCCTATTAAGAAACACTAAGATATTTTGACACCAGAAAGTATCTCGTTGTAGAATCCTTAGGATTGTTGTCTCAATTAACTTCGGAAGTTTCATTCTGTTTCTACTTACTTTTCTTACTTAGGAAACCCTCCCCCTACATCTAAATCCACTTGCTCTATAAGCTGTAATTATTGTGCATTCTGAGTTGCTAAGGTTGTAAGTCTATATTATTTTAGTGTAATGAAACATATTTCCTGACTGTTAAATCTGTATTCTAACATGTTAAATGGTCACCTGCTTCCTGTGCTGAATTCTGGTCTCACTGCTTCTGGTTTAACAATCCTCACATATTTATTGTCCATTTCTTGTTTGAAATGCTTTCTAAGCCCTACTCCATTGCATGTCACCTTAGATGCCATTAGCAGTCTTCTTGGGAGTTCACCTAAGGTCCAGGAATAATGCAGCCTGAGAAGATTGCAAAACCATTTCTGCTATTGAATCAGATTCATGGATGACATTATTTAGCCTCCTTGGGGGCCCAGACAGAAAAAGAGGGTCCTGGAAGCCTTTGCGCCATCTTGCAAGCTTCATCTCTTCAATCTATTTCACCATTAGTGTGCCTTCCTATACTCAGATCATTGTCATCATCAAAGTACTTTCGGAGAATTTACTACACGCTAAGCGCTATGTTCAGAGCTTTACATGGATTATTTTATGCCTATGGCAACCCTTTGAGTTATCTCTACTTCACAATTGGGTAAATTGAGGCTTAGATAGGTGAGGGCTTTGTTGCCATGTTTGCAGACAGCAAGTGGCGGAGTTGGGCTACCTACTCAGGCAGTGTGCTTCTAAGTTCTCTGTTGTAACTCAGCACATTCAAGGGCCCCCCTTTACCCACAGAATAAAGGTTTTTGTTCACAGTTCGGCATTCAGAAGCCTCCACAATGTGGCTTCTTCCTACCTCTCCCAACATCATTTTATTTCCCCCCACTTTAAATGCACCTTATATTTTGACACTGCCTTCAATTTCACACCCTGATTTGTATGCATTCCTGAACAAGGCAACACCATTCTGAATACCGTACAATTTTGGTACACAGCAAGGCTCAGAACAAATGTGCCACTTCTTTCCTCTGTGAAGAATATCCCAACCCCTCCCTTGGTACATAATTACTCCTCTTCCTGCATTATTGAAGACTTACCACCTCTACTGATTGTTTTATTTGTCTTTATGTTACATACAATGGTTTCCTGTACCCCTCTTTTCTATTGGTTTTACATTCTTGATGGCTAAAAATGTTCTCATTCATTTCTGTTCCTACTAAATCTCTAATTTTGTATACAAAGTAAGTGGGAAGATGAGAACAGAAGAAGGGGGATACAGAGAGACTTTTTGACATTATGAATTCCTAGTGGACAGAGGCCATATCTAATTTCTCTTGAAACAGACTCACAGAACAATACAGTTGTCTAATTGGTATTCTTTTCATAGAATCTTCACAGCAATATCAGTCAGCCACAACTCAATATTCCAGTAACCAGGATTGACCCACCTGTATGGGCATCTAAGGACAATGTGAGTCACCATTAACAAGTGAACAGTTGGTTATCCTGCACCCTCACCTGCTTCCTGTGCTGAATTGTGGTCTCGCTGCTTCTGGTTTAACAATCCTCACGTATTTATTGTCTATTTCTTGTCTGAAATGCTTTCTAAGCCCTTCTCCATTGCATGTCCCCTCAGATGCCACGAGCAGTCTTCTTAAGAACAAGACTGGAGCTAAGAACCAGACAGGAGCATCAGTTCACCTGTTAGTGTCACTACTCCCGCAATCACGCTCTGCAATGCTTGTTCAGTGCAACACTCAGCACACTTGCTTTGCATTTACTCCGAATGCATTTGATAAAACATGTGCTCTATGTTGTGTGGTTTTAGGACCATAGGAATAGTCAGACTATGTTCAAATCTCCTCTCCAGTGTTTACTAGCTATGAGTAAGACCAGTGCTTTTCAAACATTAATGTACTTATGAATGACCTGAGGGAGTTTTAAAGACACAAATTATGATGCAGAAGGTCATAATATACATATATATCAGAGTAGCACTTCACAGTATATATACACCACAGTTTGTTTAGTCATTTACACATTGAATTTAGGTTTTTTCCACTTTGGGATTATTATGAATAAAGGTGCTATAAACATTTGTGTACAGGTTTGTGTGAATTTAAGTTTTTATTTCTCTGGGATAATACCCAGGAATGATCGTAGGGAGTTTTCATGTTTAGTTTTTCCTCTTTTTAAACTGCCAAAGTATTTTCCAGCATAACTGTATATCATTTTAAATTCCCATGAGCAATGTATTAGTGATCCAGATTATACATATCCCCATCAGCACTTGGTGCTGCCCTTTTCTTTAAATTCAGCCATTCTGAAAAGGCAGCTTCTCTGAGAAGAGCCTAAAGACATGACAGGCAGTTTGTGCCATGTGTTAAAGTGTACCCTGTAGGTTTTGCCTTATCTGAAATGCAAGCCTTGAGAGTGGGGATAGGAGCGGCTTTAACCCAGGAAATAGATTCTGAGCAGGTAAAACACTGACAAAGTCAAGTTGGAGATCCTCATGAGCAGGGAGGGACATGAGGACAGGGTAAGAGAAAAAGAGGATGGGAATAGAGGCCTAGAGGGAAGGCAGAACAAGAAAGAGCTGGTGGGGGTTGGGGAAGCCTGTTTTGGGTTATGTTGGGTTAGCAGGGGTTTTTCTGTAGTTCTTCACCTCAGAGCGCTTATGAAGCAAGTGAGAATGTACTTTCTTTGCGAGAACTCTACCTTTTAATAATACCTTGATCTCACAGGGTACCACATTTCCCAAAATCTCAGAGGGTGTGACAAACCTCAGTGTTCCTGTGATATTTGACCTCCTCCTCTCAAGGGAGAGAAACTGAGGCAGAAGAGATAGGCAAGCATCAATCCTGGAATTATCTTACATAGGCTAGGGACTGGAGCAAGGAGAGGTTAGCGTTTTAAGGTGTTAATGTTAGTTTCCTGTACTGAACATCTCTCTCTTAATACAAGATGCTGTGACCCTCTGTTTTCAGTCAGGATGCATACAGTTCTCCAAATGACAGCGTCGATAAAGGGATGTTCAATCCTTCCTCATCTCTAAATCATTTTTTCTTCTCATTTCCAGGAAACAGTTAATGCGAGAAAAACAAAACAAAACAAAACAAAAAAACCATGAAGCTAAACTTTGTGTTTGCATAATATCCAAGTTAACTTCTCCACATGTATTTTGAAAATAACTATCAAAATCTCTTTTGAAAAT
The DNA here is from genome assembly GCA_963573385.1 of Cacajao melanocephalus. Classification (NCBI taxonomy): domain Eukaryota; kingdom Metazoa; phylum Chordata; class Mammalia; order Primates; family Pitheciidae; genus Cacajao; species Cacajao melanocephalus. Next base: position 44,698 of record CAUYLG010003777.1, read on the forward strand.
AAGTAAGGAAATAAATAGGAAAGTTGATTGTGCTGCCTGCCTCAGATTCTGGAGATAACACAGACCAGACAACCCTAGTTCAAGGCTATTTTGAAGTCAGTCTGTAGGCAGCAAGCAAATTACTCAAAGACACAAGAGTGGCAAAGACTGTTTTCTTTTTGATGTTGATAGAGCAAGTCAATAAAACGTTTAAATGAAAAACATAACAAACTGTTGAAAGAGCTAAATGAGAACCCAGCTTTCACATGTACCGCATTCCTGCTCTAGTTAATCATGTTTATACTACCAAAACATAGTAATAGTGGCTATGGGAAAATCTGTACAAAGAGCTATTTTGTAGGCAACAACACAGTATTAGATTTTTTCTTTTCATAGAATTTCTATCTATCTAGACAACTGCTACTGATTTCTCAAAATTCTGCTCAAGCATCTCTCCTTTTCTGATACTTTCCTTTAACCTCTGTATCCTTCCCAACCTTGGCCCTATCTCATTTATCACATGGGCTACACTGGATAGAAATCATTTCTTTCCATGGCTGTCGGCATCACTAGACCGATCATTTAGTTACTACATTAACTGCCATTCATTTCTGTTTCCCTAACAGAGTGCCTGGCACATAGGCCATTTTCAAGATTTGTGAGAAAACTGAGTATATATCCTGAGAAATCATTGTAAAAACATTTCCTAGGAGACAGGAATTCTGAGATCCAAGTTACCACACTGTGTTTTTTCTCAGAGACATTTAAACTACATGAGTCTCAACATTTTTACCCACAAATGAGGGATAGCAATACCTAATTTATCGGGCTTCATGCAAAGACCACCCTGAGATAATCCACTGTGTAAATGCTTCCTTCATTGTCAAGTCTCATAATAGATAATTATTGTTAGAACTCAACATCGTCTCAACTCCTATTGGAGATAGCTCCAAACTGCAGAGGTTTTCCGGATAGAACTGGGACTCGCTGTCTTGAGGATTTTTATTCAGGAAGCACATTGGTTAGTATTGAGATTTCGAATTTTGAGGCTTCACTGCCATAAACCTATCTTGTTCATTAATTGGCTCTGTCTAATCTCAATATGTTGGCCCAATAATTCTCTTTTTCAAGTTTGGGATAAGCCTCGTCCCCAATATTTTCTTCCCTCAATTCCATTTCCCTCTAAGGTACTAAAATTGAATTTCTTTCCTCCTAGTTACGTAATAGAGAAAGAAAGGAAACAACACTACACAATGAAACACTTTAAATTTAGAAGGATTCAAGTTAATAGTAAACTTCTCTTAAAAAAACCAAACCAAACCCTTAGCATGTGTGACTTGCATAAATCCCAGGGCCTAATGTAACCCTCTAAGGTCAGAATTGCATTTAAACATGTATGTTTCAGCAACCAAAGAAGTAGTCCAATATTAACTTGAATCTCATAAAGACTATTAAAGAAGTTCTATTACTTAACTCACAGAAAGCTTCTTAAAATGTCATATTTCTCCCAATCTCTAATGATCATGTCAGAGGCATTGGAACCAGAGCAACTTCACCTTGAATAGGTGCTGTGTAAAATAAGGCTGAGACCTACCAGGCTGCATTCCAAGAAAGTCAGGTGTTTCCAGTCATAGGATGACATAGGAAGTCATCACAAGATACAGATCATAAAGACCTTGCTGATAAAACAGGCTGTGGTAAAGAAGCCAGCCAAAACAAGATGGTAACAAAAGTGACCTCTGGTCATCCTCTTTGCTCATTATACACTAATTAAAATGCATAAGCATGCTAAAAAACACTCCCACCAGCAACATGACAGTTTACAAATGCCATGGCAATGTAAAGAAGTTACCCAATATGGTCTAAAAAGGGGAGGAACCCTCAGTTCTGGGAATTGCCCACCCCTTTCCTGGGCAATTCATGCAAAATCCACCCCTTGTTTAGTATATAATCAAAAAATAACCATAAAAACAAGCAACCAGCAGCCCTAAGGGCTACTCTGCCTATGGAGTAGCCATTCTTTCATTCCTTTACTTTCTTAGTACACTTGAACTTGCTTTCACTTTATGCACTTGCCCTGAATTCTTTCTTGTGTGAGATCCAGGAGTCTTCTCTCGGCATCTGGATTCAGACCCCTTTCTGGTAACCCTCACACTCAAACTGATTTACCCAAGTAGCTGGGTATTACTACCAGCTGGGGCTCCTCTCTGTCAGCCTGTATTTACCTTCTCATAGAGGCAGTCTCAACCTTGTCTGGTAACATACCACCATGCCAATTTTTCCAGTCCTCCCTCCTGACAAAGTAGCCCCAAATCTTCCTTGATTAAAGACTGGGAGGGGGGCCTACAGAAGTACTAAGAGCAGTATGTTAATAATCAAGGTAAACATAAAAATAGGCAGTGCAAGCATTGAGGTATGTACCACAATCTTCCTCAGTTTTATAAAAAGGACTTTCTTCTACACACTCGCTGTTTTTCAAATTGAGAATTCAAGACCCAGAGAGTCAAAGACCAACTCACACAATGCAGTAGTTCCAGATCTGTGAATATAACCCATAGCTCTTCAATCTCAGTGCATGGGACTTCCCAGAAACCTGCGTTGTAATAAAGCCAACAAGAGACATGGTTTGCTGAACCCAAAGCCTGTTGCGTCTCCATAACAGGGTTTCCTGGGAGACCATCTGCTGCAGAGCAGAGCTATCAGAACTGCAGACACTGGTTTTTCCCACTTGAATCCACACTGGGGGCCTGGTGAACGGCAAAGAATACCTCAGCTTCTTAAATAATCATCCTGCCCTCTCCAGCTCTGTGCTTCACGCTCCACACATGGCCTAGCTTTTTTCATTTAATCAATTGCATTATGCGTTTATTGCCTCATTTTTCACCCTGTTGTAAAGATTATTGCTTGAATAAGTCTTAGTGAATTGGAAATGAGCAAAAAGGAATCATTTAAAGACTTATTAAGAAGACATGTTTTCCTTGCACTGATCTAAAATCTTCATATACCGTGATTAAACAAAATTCTTCCTTGTTTATGTCAAAGAAAAGAAAGAAATGTTGCTCCAATATATACATAGCTTAAAGATCCACTTTTAGGATTCTTCACCAGTGTACTTTCCCTGGGAAGAGGGCGTCTATTGTAAAAGAACAAGAGATGTTGACATGAATCATCCTCAGCCGTGTTGGCACTGAATGTTCCCACTCCCCGTCATTAGCCTGTGTCAACCTGACAGTGAAGTCATGGCAGTAGCACCTGACATTTTTATCTCTCTCCACATTTATCCCAGCTGCTTTACATTTACAAACACCAACTCAGATCTTCACAATGCCTGGCAAGGAGACAAGGAGTATTTCTCTTTACTTGATCACTTCATTTGATTTATCCGAGGTCATAGCATTTATTGAAGGCCGAATAGAGCCCCAAAGGCATGATTTTTAGTACCTAGGCCAAAGCTTCTGTATCATCTAGAACTTTTTTAACTGGAAAGAACTGAAAGATCACAGTGCTTCATTGATGAGAATTTTCTGAATTGTTATCACTGGAAATCTAAAGGTTGGGAAGGCTACTAGAGACCTTTCCTTAGGCCTCTGGAGTGAGATGAGGGGGAAGAAAAGGTGGCAGAGATGAAAATGATGAAAAGGAGAGGAAAACAGAAAAGGAGAGGGGGCAGAGGAGGGAGAAGAGAAAGGGTAGAGGGGAGGAGAAAATGGCAAAGCAGGGGAGATTGCTGAGAATACATGAAGGCCTGTCCGGAATGAGCATGAGACAGGCTAGTGTAAATACAAGAGAGAGTGCTGTTTAGAGGCCAGTGCCTGGTGGGTGGAAAGCACAGGAAGGAGGGAGTCACACTGCTTGGCAGGTTCTATGAAGGAAGGTTCAGAGAGAACTTCAGGGGGTTAGTGGACATAACCGCAAAATGCTTGCCCTGAGTCTGCATGGGAATGGCACATTTCTCTCAGACTCACCCAAGCACTTTAGAGTTGGCAGAAGAGTAACACTATTTAGTTTAGACGTCAAGAGAAGTGAACTGATGGTTGACTTTCCTGCCCCTCAGGAGTGATAGCAGCCTTTCCCTCTTAAAGTTAGATGAGGAAAACATTAGCAGGTTCACTGTGGGGAGCCGTCCTGGCTGGCGCTGAGGTGAACAAGTGACTGGAAAATTATCTGGAAGGCTGAGAAGGCTCAGCGACTTGCCCCTCACATTTAGCACCCGTACGATGTACTTAGGAGCCTGTTGGACGATGCATTGAAACACTGGGGAGTCTGGGGAAATTACAAACAAGCACACATCCCAGCTTTGAAAAACCCTTCAGATGCTTTTTTTACTTTTCCCTTAATTTAAAAATAGTTATAAACTAATAGTAACACAGAGAAAAGTAAAGAGAATGAGACTGGTAAGAAATATTCACGTGCCCATCACCTGGATTTAACAATCTAACATTTTCCCTTTTTTTTCCAGAATTTTTACTTAAAAAAAAGTGACAAGTGAACTGTCCCTCTCCACCACCACCATTCCCCATTCCATTCTCTCCCTCCCTAAAGAAAACAAACCCTGAAGTAAGTTGTATTCCTCCCACCTATATTCTTATGCTTACGATATATGTGTGTAGCCATAAATAATAGTTAATGTACTATTTTGTGTACTTTAAAATTTTTCATATGGGCTATATCTTTTTACCACTTGCCTTTTCAACGTTTGAGTTTTATCTATGTTGACTCATACAGACCTAGTTCACTTACAAACACTGTATTTGATTGTATACATGAACGTACCACAATTTAGTAATCCATTCACTGATTGACACTTAAATTGCTTCCAGTTTCCACCATGGTGACAACAGTGCAATAGACATTCTTGGATGTATCTCCTCATGCACAGTGTGCTAGTTTTTCTAGAACAAATACTGAGCCACACAATAGCTGGGTTTTAGAATATGTGCATTTCATCTTTACTGACATTGCCAGTGTTCAAAAGTACATGATACACCAATTTCCCTGAGCTGCACCAAAATGCTTACTCCTTTTGAGGGAGGAGATAGTGCTCCAACCAGTGTTGCATCTACTTACCACAGGGCCCAGTGAATTTCTACAGGAGGTCTGATGAAGAGATCAATTTGCTTCAAATTGGTGCAGGTTTGACAGAGTGAAGTCACAGAGACCTATATTTAGCTATCTCCTCCATTTACTACCTGTATGACCTTGGGCAAAGTAATTCTGTCTTTTGCCCGCCTTCTATATGTAAAATGGGGATATTATTAGTACCACCTGTTAGACTTACTGTTAGGATTAAAGGAAACAATGCATATGTAACACTTGGCTACAGTGTCTGGTATCTAAGGACACTCAATAAATGTCCTTGTTTTTGCTTTTTAATTGCTGTCCTCTGTGCTACAGAATCCAAGGTGCTTTTGAAATGGCTCAGGAGATGCACAAATGAACAGATTATGAGAAAATAGTGAAACAGTCACTGCTAACTTTTCTTCCATGCAATGAGGCTTCACAAAAGAGTAAAGGAAAATACCATGGGTATAAGAGCCTGGGTAGCATTGAAGGGAACTGAAATATGTCCTGCTTAATTCATGCTTCAGGATAATGTGTGGGCTCTTTCTTCCTTTCTCTTTTTGTTTAAAAAAAATACAAAGAACACATCATAGGGGCTCTTTGGAAAAATACCCCAAGGAACCTAGCATGGCAAAGAAACCTGAAAGGCAACACCTACTGCTTTGCATAAAGCCTCCAGGAGGCTCCTGATTGTCCTTAATAAACCTGGCGAAAGCTCTGGCACCCCTTCCATGGCAGCACATTTCTCTAGAGGCCACAGGAATAAAAAATAAAAAACCTCTAGAATGTTAGCAGAGGATGCCAACACTTAAAACATGAGTGGGAGGGAACCCAAGGAGGAGAGAGAGATGCTGAGAGAGTGAGAGAAATAAAGCAAGTAGCAACTGAGAGCATGGGAAGGCTGAATACCTACTTTGCTATCTAAATAGGGCAACCTGCAGGACATTTTTTTCCCCTGAAAAAATAAGTAATGGATCACCTGCACCGATAATGCATCCTCCCCTTTATTTTACAAGAAAGGAAAGTACATTAAGCATATATGCCCAGAATTGCAGTTGCTTAGGAGTCCTGATCAAGACAAAAATAGGATGTCAGTTTATGTAGTCATTACAAAGTGTATTGGAAGAACTGGATCCATACATGTTAGTATTTGGAACAAGAGAACAATCCTGTGAGTCACCGAGTCTAACAGCATTGATATTCTTTCCTGTCTAATGTGGAGAAATTTACGAGTAAAGATCCTGATAGGAAAGGCCAAAATAAGCATTTCAGGTGTTATGCCCTTTTCACCGTCTCTCATCCCTCTAAGTCAAGCAGGATGAAATCCTCTGAGCCTAAAATTATAAGACTAATTAGCAGGATGGATGGGAAGACATTAAGAGAGAAATGTTCCTGAGTTCAGTAAAATCTCATTAATTTAAATCCCATTTGATAAGTTGAACATAAGCTAGAATGAAACTTACAATATAGTACCGCTGCGAAGAACGTGGATTTAAGAATGACCTGCTGATTAACTTCGTTAAACCTCAGTCTTCTCACGTGTAAAATGGGGATTATAAGAGTACTTTCTTAATTACTAGGTGTGGTATGATGATTAGATTGAATAGGACCTGCCAGAGAGTTAGCACAATTTCTAGCTAGTGTTTAGTAAATCGGAGCTATCATTTTTATTACTAATAACCATTAGAATAACTCCAGTCATAGAACTGTAGAATTTCTGAGCCCTAAGAGACCTTAGCAGTCATATGATGCAGCATCCTATTTTCTAGAAAATAAAAGGGGCCTACATAGGTTCAGTGACTTCCAAGGTCACTCAGCCACCTGCCTCATGTCTTCCAAATAATCTCATTCAGGAACTTCTACTATTAATGAGTCACAGAGTGCTAGCACCTTTGGCAGAAAAGAAGTTGTTATTAAAAAGAACTTAATGTCTTCATTAAATCAAAGCCACACTGAGTTCTACTAAGAAGTGCTTGATAAGCAGCTAGTTCAAGATAGTGCAGCACTTAAAAGAAACAACGCTGCTTTAAAACAGAAAACATGAAAGACAGAAAAAACAAAAAATAATGCAACCTTGCAAATTCGTCTTCCCTCCTCCTGTTCCTTCAGAGTAATATTTGTCTATTATTCAGGTTTTCTGACTTATAAAAGAATATTTTTTAAAGGTCAGTTTTATAGAAGGTAAGGGTAGAAGGGAAAAGAAAGACAAAAGTAGAGAATGGAGAGAAGGAAGAAGGGTAGGAATCCACAAATGAAGGCTCTTAAAGAATTCGGCCTTGTAGCAGCTACAGAAAGCTGAAGACCTGACGTTATGGCTAGCACCAGACTGACGTGACCATGTTTTGGTTGTACTCTTACTCAACACCCCTACTCCAAGTCAAAGTAATGCAGTTAAGGCTAAAAACACAGAATTATTTGTCTTTGCTCTTCAACTAAAATGCTCTTTTCTTGACAGACTTAAGGTATCTGTTTGTTTTGAATTGTTAACTAACACTCTGTTTAATGGAAGTGCATAAATCAATGTCATTTTTTGTGTTTTTCCATAATTCAGTTCTAATGTATGCATTTGGTGCATGTACCACATGCAAAGGGTCTTTAGATTTTAATTGAAAGCTAAATTTATGTTCGTTTTTACATAAGCCAGGAGGAAAAAAAAAAAAGCAGCTCCTTTGTTCTCAATTTTTTTTAAATGAAGAATCTAAAACAAAGGAAGAACTTTAAAATATTGATTTATCTTTATTACGGATATATAATAGTTGCATATATTTATGAGGTACACATGAAATATTGATACAAACATACAATATGTCATGATCAAATTGGAGTAATTGGGATGTCTATCACCGCAAGCATTGATCATTTCTTTGTGTTAGAAACATTCCAATTCTACCCTTTTAGTTATTTTGAAAAGCCACTTGTGTTGTTCCGAAGGTGGGATTAGGGCTTAATGTTTTTAAAATTCATCTTTTAGTATATCCACCCTACCCTTCAGAAAAAAACACACACAAAACAAAAACCAGTGTTACATTCATGGCTTTATTCCTGTCCTGATAGCCACGCATTGACATTTAGGCCCCAGGTTCACTGGGCTTTGGTCTGCACACCACCAGCTGCCAGCGTCTGACAAGCTGTGCCAGCATCCGCCCCACCATCAGGGCTGCTTGTGGCCCAGGAGAAGGAAACAAATGCAGCTAATGAGCCGGAAAAATAACACACGTGTAAGAGTCAGCACAGGGATTAGATGCTTCCTATTCTTAGGAAAAGGAAAAAGAACTAAAAAAAAAAAAAAAAAAAAAAAGGCCCGGGCCCCCCCCCCCCCCCCCCCACCCACCAACCAAAA
>CAUYLG010003778.1:0-28761 GCA_963573385.1 Cacajao melanocephalus
AGAAGAAAGGATATCAGAGGTCGAAGAGGAACTCAATGAAATCAAACGAGAAGGCAAGATTAGAGAAAAAAGGGTAAAAAGGAATGAACGAAGTCTCCAAGAAATATGGGACTATGTGAAAAGATTATACATTCTTCTTAGCACCACATCACACTTACTCTAAATTGACCACATAATTGGAAGCAAATCACCCCTCAGCAAATATAAAAGAACAGAAATCATAACAAACAATCTCTCAGACCATAGAGCAATCAAATTAGAACTCAGGATTAAGAAACTAACTCAAAACTGCAAAACTTCATGGAAACTGAACAACTGGCTTCTAAATGTTGACTAGATAAACAATGAAATGAAGGCAGAAATAAAGATGTTCTTTGAAACCAACGAGAATGAAGACACAACATACCTGAATCTCTGGGACACATTTAAAGCAGTGTCTAGGGGAAATTCATAGCAATAAATGCCCACATGAGAAGTAAGGAAAGATCTAAAATTTACACCTTATCATCAAAATTGAAAGAGTTAGAGGAGCAAGATAAAAAAAACTCAAAAGCTAGCAGAAGACAAGAAATAACTAAGATCAGAGCAGAACTGAAGGAGATAGAGACACAAAAAACCCTGCAAAAAATCAACAAATCCAGGAGCTGGTTTTTTGAAAAGATCAACAAAACAGACAGACTGCTAGCCATATTAATAAGAAAGAAAAGAGAGAAGAATCAAATAGATGCAATAAAAAACAATAAAGGGGACATCACCATCGATTCAACAGAAATAAAAACTACCATCAGAGATGACTACAAACAACTCTATGCACACAAACCAGTAAATCTAGAAGAAATGGATAAATTTCTGGACACCTGCACTCTCCTAAGACTAAACCAGGAAGAAGTTGAAACCCTGAATAGACCAATAACAAGGGCTGAAGTTCAGGCAGCAATTAATAGCCGACCAACCAAAAAACGTCCAGGTCCAGATGGGTTTACAGCTGAATTCTACCAGATATATAAAGAAGAATTGGTACAATTCTTTCTGAAACTATTCCAAATAATACAAAAAAAGGGAATCCTCCCAAAATCATTTTATGAGACCAACATCATCCTGATACCAAAACCAGGCAGAGACTCAACAAAGAAAGAAAACTTTAGGCCAATATCCATGATGAACACAGATGCAAAAATCTTCAATAAAATACTGGCAAACCAAATGCAACAGCACATCAAAAAGCTTATTCATCACAATCAAGTAGGCTTCATCCCTAGGATGCAAGGTTGGTTCAACATATGCAAGTCTATAAATGTAATCCACCACATAAACAGAACCAAAGACACAAACCACATGATTATCTCAATAGATGCAGAGAAGGCCTTCGGCAAAATTCAACAGCCCTTTATGCTAAACACCCTCAATAAACTAGGTATTGATGGAATATATGACAAATAATAAAAGCTATTTATGACAAACCCACAGCCAATATCATACTGAATGGGCAAAAGCTGGAAGCATGCCCTTTGAAATTTGGCACTAGACAAGGATGCCCTCTCTCACCACTTCTATTCGATGTAGTATTGGAAGTTCTAGCCAGAGCAGTCAGGTAAGAAAAAGACATAAAGAGTATTCAGTTAGGAAAAGAGGAAGCCAAATTGTCTCTATTTGCAGACGACATGATTGTATATTCAGAAGACCCCACCGTCTCAGCCCAAAATGTCCTTAAACTGATAAGCAACTTTAGCAAAGTCTCAGGATACAAAATCAATGTGCAGAAATCACAAGCATTCCTATACACCAGTAACAGACTACCAGAGAGCCAAATCAAAAGGGAACTCCCATTCACAATTCCTACAAAGAGAATAAAATACCTAGGAATACAACTAACAAAGGATGTAAAGGACCTCTTCAAGGGGAACCACAAACCACTGCTCAAGGAAATAAGAGAGGATACAAACAGACGGAAAGACATTCTATGCTCATGGTTGGGAAGAATCAATATCGTGAAAATTGCCATACTGCCTAAAGTAATTTATAGATACAATGCTATCCCAATCAAGCTACCAATGACCTTCTTCACAGATCTGGAAAAAACCACTTCAAACTTCATATGGAACCAAAAGAAAGCCCATATAGCCAAAACAATCCTAAGCAAAAAGAACAAAGCTGGAGGCAACATGCTGCCTGACTTCAAACTATACTACAAGGCCACAGTAATCAAAACAGCATGGTACTGGTACCCAAAACAGAGACGTAGAACAATGGAACAGAACAGAGGCCTCCAGAGCAACACCGCACATCTACAACCATCTGATCTTTGACAAACCTGACAAAAACAAGCAATGCGGAAAGGATTCCCTGTTTAATAAATGGTGTCGGGAAAACTTGCTAGCAGTGTGCAGAAAGCAGAAACTGGACCCCTTCCTGACACCTTACACTAAAATTAACTCCAGATGGATTAAAGATCTAAACATAAGACCTAACACCATAAAAACCCTAGGAGAAAACCTAGGCAAAACCATTCATGACATAGGCATAGGCAAGGACTTCATGGCTAAAACACCAAAAGCAATGGCAACAAAAGCCAAAATAGACAAATGGGATCTAATTAAACTGCAGAGCTTCTGTATAGCAAAGGAAACAATCATTAGAGTGAACCAGCATGGGAAAATATTTTTGAAATCTACCCATCTGACAAAGGGCTAATATCCAGAATCTACAAAGAACTAAAACAGATTTACAAGAAAACAAAGAAACAAACCCATTCAAAAGTGGGCAAAGGATATGAACAGACACTTTTCAAAAAAAGACATCTATGAGGCCAACAAACATATGAAAAAATGCTCATCATCACTGGTCATTAGAGAAATGCAAATCAAAACTACATTGAGATACCATCTCATGCCAGTTAGAATGGCAATCATTAAGAAATCTGGAGACCACCGATGCTGGAGAGGATGTGGAGAAATTGGAACACTTTTACACTGTTGTTGGGAGTGTAAATTAGTGCAACCATTGTGGAAGACAGTGTGGCGATACCTCAAGGATCAAGAAATAGAAATACCATTTGACCCAGCAAACCATTACTGGGTATGTACCCAAAGAATTATAAATTGTTCTATTATAAAGAAACATGCACAGGTATGTTCATTGTGGCACTGTTTACAATAGCAAAGACTTGGAACCAACCCAAATGTCCATCAACAATAGACTGGATAAAGAAAATCTGGCACATATATACCATGGAATACTACATAGCCATAAAAATACAATGAGTTTGTGTCCTTCATAGGGACATGGATGAATCTGGAAACCATCATTCTCAGCAAACTGACACAAGAACAGAAAACCAAACACCACATGTTCTCACTCATAGGCGGGTATAGAACAATGAGAACAGGTGGGCACAGGGAGGGGAGCATCACAAACTGCAGACAGCTGTGGGGGCTAGGGGAGGGACAGTGAGGGGTGGGGAGTGTGGGGAGGCATAACGTGGGGAGAAATACCAGATATATGTGATGGGCGGATGAAGGCAGCAAACCACCTTACCATGTATGTACCTATGCAACGATCCTGCATGATCTGTACATGTACCCCAGAACTTAAAGTACACTAAAAAAAAAAAAAACACTAGATTAGAGTCCTATCAATGTTGGTTTTTTTCCACTACGATTTCCCCCATGGTCCATTTGCCATGAAAGAAATATTAAGAATGTAAAAGGAGAAAGGATGAACATGTACCTAAATAGCATGTTATCAACCCTAAATAAAGACAGTAATGCATCTTTCACTATTCAGATGCAAAGTATTTTTTTCATTTACATTTTATTATTTTTAGTGAATATGTAATTTTTTTCCCTGAGCCAAAATCTTCATTTGTGAAAGCTGGCTGAAGTTTGGTCAGCTTGTGTCCAAAATAAAGCCAACTAATCCACATGGAGATTAAACTCCTGACCACTCTCCAGCAACAACAAGCCTGAGTTGGCCAACTGACTAACCAGTCCCAGCCAGACACTCACAACTCACCAATCCAGAAGCTTTGCTAATAGCTTCCTTTACATTCAGAAGTTCTTCTTTTTGTGTAGCGTTATTTACTTTGGATGCATGCATACGATTACATGATTTGAATAGAATTGGTAAGCATGATTTGAAATATGTTAGATACTAAAATTTTATATAGGCATTCTATATACTTATATAAGTAATTCACACACAACACACACACAAACACACAACCTGACTCATTGAGGGGTTTCCTAATACATCTTTCCTTTGAAATATGTTACTGTATTTTTGTTTTTTAAATATACAATGACATATGAGTAACCACAGACAAGTAGCCTTAACTTTAAAAAGGAAATCTAGGAGGTGCTGAGAAAATTCCCTGCGTCACAGCCTCCTTTAGTGTTTTGGTACCTAACAAGTACTAAAACTCAAAAGTTAATATAATTTCTAGTGTGAACATTTCTCCTTTCTTCTTCTTACTTTGGAAATCATATGCATGAAATAAGATGAATAAAAATAAAAAGGAATCATAAGCTTCACTTGCTTTAAAGTTAGGAGAAAAACTGACCACCAAAAGCAGCTAACATAAGGCACAAGTTATGTGGGAGGAAGGAGAGAGAGGAAATGTGAATGATGAGAGATCATTGATAGATTCTAGAAAACACCAGAAAAAAATTATTTCTGGTGAGGAAGATCCCATGAGGGACAACATTTATTTCTTGTTTGCAAAAATGAGTATAAATAAGGCTCCCAGCAAAAGTCTCATCACTATCCATTTGTGGAACAAAGAAGCAGAAGAGGGACCCACAAACACAAATAAATACATAAACAAATGATATATGCAACCATCATTCTTTCTGACAGAATAGAGGAAGAAAAGTTTGGATAAACAGGCCTAGACCCAGAAGCCCACTTCAAATTAGTATTTAGGAAAACCAATTCAATTCAACGATAAGTATTATAGTAGGATCTAGCACAGCATCAAAGTTACTATAAGAAAAACTATACATTTATATATATATATGAGATGGCGTCTTGCTCTGTTGCCCAGGCTGGAGTGTAGTGATGCGATCTCTGTGCACTGCAACCTCCGCCTCCTGGGTTCAAGCAGTTCTCCTGCCTCAGCCTCCTGAGTAGCTGGGATTACAGGCATGCACCACCATGCCTGGCTAATTTTGTGTGTGTGTATTTTTAGTAGAGTCAGCGTTTCACCATATTGGTCAGGCTGGTCTCGAACTCCTGATCTTGTGATCTGCCTACCTCAGCCCCTCAAAGTGCTGGGATTACAGATATAAACTACTGCGCCTGGCCCGAAAAACAATATTTAAAAGAACAGCAAAACTAACTAATTGATGAAAAATACCATACAGAATTAAACACTATGACCAAATAGCTTGCCAAGAATTTTTAAAACTTAGTGAATCCACCACTTCTATGAAAGAAACCCCAAAAAAGTAGAAATTCAAGAATTATGACAGGGAAGAAATGGTGATATAATAGGAGAAGATGAAGCATAAGGCATTAAAATTAGGAAAGCACGTAGAAATAAGAAACTCAAAAAATAAAAACAAAACTGGAAGAAGTAAAAGGGAAAAACAGCATTGCAAAAATACAAAGAGGATAGAAGGGGCAGAAATGAGAAACATGAATAATGTGAAAGAGATGTAAAGTCTGGCAAGGGCACTCTACCTTATCATAATTGAAGTCCCCAGAGAAAACATTTAAACAATGAGAAAAAAACAAACATTCTAAAATATAGTTATAAAATTTTTTTGAAATACAAGAGGTACTTATTTATTGCTGAAGAAATTATTACTTCTGTGGTCCAGGAAAAATTAAAGCAAAAATTGCCCAAAGACATATGTTAGTGAACTTATTAGCATTTTTTATAAAGGCTTTTTGTATAGTTATTTAAAACCATCAAGTTACTTGTAAGAGTGAGGTTGACTTCATGTTTCCAGTTCAATATCTCATCCCAGAAGACGATGGCTAAGCACCTACAAGATTCATAAGAAACGTTTTGCCCAGGTACATATTTCCAGAAAAAGTGCCCTTTAAGTATCGAATCTACAGATAAATAAGTTTTTTTGCTGTTGTTTTTTTCTGTTTTTTTGTTTTTGTTTTTGTTTTGTGGTTTTTTTTTTTTTGAGATGGAGTCTCTCTCTGTTGCCCAGGCTGGAGTGCAGTGGTGTGATCTCGGCTCACTGCAACCTCCGCCTCCCAGGTTCAAGTGATCCTCCTGCCTCAGCCTCCCCAGTAGCTGAGATTACATGTATGTGGCTAATGTCTGTGTTTTTTAGTAGAGATGGGGGTTTGCCATGTTAGCCAGCTGGTCTCAAACTCCTGACCTCAGCTGATCTGCTGGCCTTGGCCTCTCAAAGTGCTGGGATTACAGGCATGAGCCACTGTGTCCGGCCAGATAAATAGTTTTTAAAATTCAAAAATTCAAAGAAAATTGTTTCTATGAACCACTCTTGAGGAAACTCTTTGGAGACAAGCTTGAGACTCTTGGGAAAGGACTGGGGCAATATTTTTGAAAGAACTGTGACAAGGATTCACATAAATAACTATACAACTCATCATTTAGCATTGGCTTCAGGATGATAGTACAGAATGTCCATGATACATACTATATGCAGATGACACAACTAACACAAATCGAGAGAGATATGAGAAAAACATGGGAGGGATTTTTTTTTTTTTTTTTTTTTGCTTCATCTATTGTCATTGGGAGGCAAAAGACAGGATTTAGAGCATGTAACTACATTTAACCAGACAAAGATAAGCACTATGAAAAATGATATTATTGATAAATCAGATGGTGCTGTAGAAGGGGAAGAAGAGAAAATATATTAATTATGTTCATTAGTCATAGTAGAGAATAGCTATAATAAAAATAAGGGCTATAGGTGATATACACAGTTATAAAGATAACCATAAAAATAAAATAGTGTACATACTCTTTCAATACACATGAACAAAGAAAACTGACCACACAGAGAAAGATAAAAATAGAAAACATCACAAAATAATTTCACAGAACCTGGACCAACATCTCAGTGATTAATAAATATAAAAAAATTAAATAAACTGTCAGTTTTGATCATAAAGAAAAACACATCTGTGTTAAATACAAAGTGACTCAGAGAGATTGAAAATTAAAAAATAAACAAAAATCTACCAAGAAAGTCAAATTTAAAGCTCCAATCTCAGAACCATGTGGGAAAATACAACACACATCTACTAGAGTCAAGAACAAGATAGGGATTCCTAGGCGTCTTCCCTAGAGAATCTCTTACCCATGATTATTGCCCTTCTCAGGAAGAAACTATACTTATATTTATGAGAATGTTCATGGCAGCAGGGTTTCTAAAAGACAACAAAAAAGGAAAACAACACAACAATCCTGAATAAGTCGAATTAGTAAATACAGCATTTTTTTGAAAATGGACTATAAAATGGTGGTGAAAATTAACAATTTACAATTTTTAAAATGTTACCTATTTAACATTTAAAAAATATTCTATTGGAGGCACTAGCCAGTACAATTAGGTAAGAGGAAAAAAATGAAGTTAAAAAATTGGGGAATGATGAGATAAAACAGTAAGTCTTTGAAGATTATATGATCATATACTCAGAGAAAACCAACTGAAAATTGGTTAGCAACACAGAAACTTAGTAAGGTATTAGCATGCAAAATTAACGTGCAGAAATCTATAGTTTCCTATACAAAAGTGATGACCAATGAGAAGATATTAACAAAAGAGACTCAATTATAGTAATAACAAAAAATAAAGTACATGGGAAAAATTTAATAAGCATAGAAGATCAATTTCAATAAACTGTAAAATATGATTTAAAGTACAAAGAATACTTAAAATTAGAAAACACAGTTTTGTGATAGACTGCACATCATTACACATCATGAAATGGTTAATTTTGCAAAGTTAAATTATAAATTTAATACTTTGCAATAAAAATACCACTTGGATTTTCTTTTTAGAATAGAGAAGATGAGTCTGTAGTACACACTGATTTACAAAAAAAAAAAAAAAATAATAAATTAGGCTATCTCCAAAAGGAAATTAGTGTGTACAGGTAGAATAGAAGGTCACTGGAGCAGGGATCTAGTTATAGCTGAAATAATTATGCATATTCATTTATTTTTATTTTATTTTGAGATGGAATCTCACTCTGTCACCAGGCTGGATTGCAGTGGCGAGGTTCACTGCAACCTCCACCTCCTAGGTTCAAGAGATTCTCCTGCTTCAGCCTTCCGAGTAGCTGGGACTACAGGTGCGTGCCACCACGCCCAGCTAATATTTGTATTTTTAGTAGAGACAGAGTTTCACCATGTTGGCCAGGATGGTCTTGATCTCCTGATATCATGATCCACCTGCCTTGTCCTCCCAAAGTGCTGGGATACAGGCATGAGCCACTGCCCCTGGCCAATTATGCACATTTAATAAATCACAAAGTTAGATCTCAAATCAGTGGGGAAACAAGGACGATTCATTAACTGGTGTTGGGATATCTGGGTAGCCATCCAGGCAGAATAAAATTGGATAAATGTCTTCCAATTTACAACAGAATTAGTTTCAACAGGACCATATAGTAAATGAAAAGAAAAAAGAAAGAATAAGTGTCCTAAAAAGAGCCATACAGTGGCCAAAACAGCCTTACCTACTGTGCTCCTCACCTCTCTTTTATCTCCTCATCTATTTTCACCATAGTACACTCTACACTAACCACATTGGCTTCCCTTGAACACATCAGGCAAATTCCCAATGGAGGCAACTTGCTCTAGGTGTTCCATCTGCCTGGAATGTTCTTCCAGATGTCTGTTTAATCACCTCATCTCTTTTAAGTGACTTGGTCTCCCTTTCTTAATGCGACCTACCACAACCATCTCATTTAAAATAATTGTCTCCCCACCATGAACTCCAGACCCCCTTCCAGCTCCTTTTTTCTATAATATTCATAGTATTCTTTCACTTTCTCTTTTTTTCCACAGTATTCATTCCTTTCTAGTATACCAGAGAATGTATTTGTAATGCTTATTGTTTATTACCTTGCTACCTGAGCTAAATTATAAGCTCCATGAGGAACCATCATTTACTTTGTTCCTTGTTAGATTAATAGTACATGGTACAGAATAGATGTTCAATAATTATTTCTCGAATGATTACATAAACTTGATCATAAGTAAAGGTGACATTGCTGATGAATGGGGAAAGGTGGTAGTATTCAACATATGGCACTGGGACAGCTGCATATTCATGCAAAAACAAAAACTGTATCTCCGTCTCACACCATATAAAATTCAATTCTATGTGATTAAAAGAAATATTAAAGTCCAAGCCATAGAAAATTAACAAAAATGCAGAAAAAAATATTTATTATTTTGAGATAGACAAGGATTTCTTAAGATAGCTGAAAGATAAAGTGTCATAAAAATAGATAAATGTGTTCATATTAACAATGATTGCTCAAAAGACACCATTTAAAAAATTAAAAGGTAATTCATAAACTCTAAAGAGATATATACAAGCATAATCAATAAAAAAAATGAGGATTCCAAACATATTAGTACTCTAACAGATCAACAAGAAAAAGAAAAACAACCCCATAGAAAAGCAGGAAATGCAATAGTAACAACAGAAGAGTAAAACTGAAGAGCCTAAAAAACAAATTAAAAATGCTCAATTTCATTAAGAATCACAGGGGTGCAAACAGAACACTATGTTACTAGATGACAAAAAATTCTGGTACTGTGAAGAGTTAGTGAGGATATGGAGGGACGGGAAGTCTCATCCCTGCTAGTTCGAGTGTAAATGGATACACTTTGGAAACCATTTGGCATTGCCTAGTCAAGCTGCATATATAAAAATGCATACTTTTTAAATTTAACTTTTAAGTTCAAGGGTACATGTGCAGGTTTGTTACACAGGTATACTTGAATCATGGGAGTGTGTTGTATAGATTATTTCATCACCCAGGTATTAAACCCAGTACCCATTAGTTATTTTTCCTGATCCTTTCTCTCCTCAGAGTCAGAACACAAGAATTGTTAAGAGTATGCTGGAGTTGGAGAATGATCCTTCTCTGTGTAATCAGGCATGTATAAGGTAAAAAAGAAATTTCTGGGAAGAAGTCTTATATTTGGACCTGTAAGATTTGCCAAAGAGCCCAGATTGCACATTTTTGACTAACAATTAAATTGCATAGGCTGACACATTGCCACACAAATGATGGTTCAATTAATATTTGTCAAACAGCTTTACACTAATGATGCCTGCTAAATGCAGATGCACATTTCAACTCCTTTCTTCCTTCTTCTTGTACAAATGGTTAAAGGATGCCTAGAACAACGGGCACCATGTTCCAACCATGAAGCAACAAGACAATATTCCAAGGATGCTACAGCAGAAAGATGCAAAAGATGTGGGTCTTGAAGAAATCAAGGAGCTGTTTCCTCCAGACATTTTGTTATATGACATCATTAAATGTTTTTGCTCTTTATTTCTAAAAAATAAAGATGTGCATATTCTGTGACCAAGTAATTGCATTCCTAGGCATCTTCCCTAGAGAATCTCTTACCCATGATTATTGTATTTCTCAATAAGAAACTATACTTATGTTTATGAGAATCAGGGTTTCTAAAAGACAACAAAAAAGGAAAACAACACAACAATCCTGAATAAGTCGAATTAGTAAATACAGCATTTTTTTTGAAAATGGACCATAAAACGGTGGTGAAAATTAAAAATTTACAAACTTACCAATGGACAAGTGTCTGAAGGGAGTTCCTGTGGCAGGAGGAAAATCAATTGTCCTTGGACTGCCCTCCCTCTATTGCAAGACTCAGTCTACTGTTCCCCCTACACTCATGGCGAACCAACACCTCAGTGCTGTCCAGACCAAACTCATCATGCCTTTTAGTCCCAAGAAAGCATAAATGCTAAGTCATCTCTCATTTTGCATTCTGGTTCCTGTATGGTTCTACACATTTCCTTTTCTGAAATCCTCTCTGCCTCCTCATCAAACACTAGAACCCTTGCACTGTGCCCCTGCCGCTCACAGACGGTCATCAGGAAAACCTCTTTTGCATACCCTTCTCTGTCTCAGAATGCTTTCTTGACCTTCTTGTTCTAACAGAAGACTGGCTTTTCCCTAAGGATGCTGTCTCCCTGGGAGTGCTGGTTGTTTTCGCTCTAAAACCCATTTCGTAACACTGGGACTAGAGATGAAGTGTCTGCCTCCTCTTCCTGGCCTCTTCCAGACTGTTCTATCTTATTTCAGTGCCTCTTAGATAGTTGGACCAGTGCTTCCACCGCTGTAGTTCCTTGACCCGTTCTATAATGGTCTTGACCTGCATCCTGGCCAGCCGGGTTTCTAACAAACAATTGCAGCCACTCCAAAATTCCAGACTTCATTTATCCCACTCTAAGGCCACCACTTAATTTCCAGCTCAATCCTTTTGCAGCTCTAACCCTAAAACCTTCACTATGAAATCCTGAAAATCCAGTTATTTACCTTCTCTTCACTGCCACTTACTCCCTATTTCTGCCCTCCTGCCTGACCCAGTGTAAAGGCATGTTCAGTCAGTACAATCTCTCCCTTGCACTCACCTGGAACTCCCTTAACCCACCCATGGTTTGCTGTGCTTTGCAGACGCTGCCTAAATCAAGCTCTCTGTCAGCCCTACGCTGAGGCCTCAGCAGCGCAATGTAGCTGGTGCAGATTTCACCACACTTCTCTTTTCCATTCAATGTGCCACTCACGCAGATGGCTATTTTATACATTTTATTCTCTCCTCAAACCTCCAACATCTCTTCTCCAGCCTCATTCACAGCTCAGGTTCTTGCTCCTAGTCATTGAAAAATAGAAACAATATAAAGGAGACGTTGGAAGTCTGCTGCTACCACATCTACACACCTGCCAGCATGTGACACATCACACAGGAGACCGCAGTGAGGATGCACAGCCCGCTTCTGTGTCCTGCTGGGATTGACCCCCAGGTGTCACCAGAACTCGTCCCTTCTAAAGCTTTCCGTGACCGCCCTGTTTAAAACTACACATTACCTCCTGCATTCCCCATTTCCTTCTTGAATGGAGTGCTGAATGGTGAAATTTAAACTGATGGGATGATATATTTTAAGTAATCCCTATATGAGGCAAAAGCGCTAGAGTGGTGCTAGTAAGAATGGAAAGGGAAGTCTAAGACAAGTGACATTCATTCACTAATTCATTACACACGTATTCACTGAGCATTGGCTGTTCTAAGTTCCAGCCATTTAGGAGTGAACAAGACAAACAGGAATCCTACTCTCCTGCAGTTTTCACTTCAGAAGGATCAGCCAATCTATAAATACACTGTTTAAAATGACAAGAAAGGGGAGGTTGGGGAAGGATAACATTGGGAGAAATGCCTGATGTAGGTGACAGGGGGATGGAGGCAGCAAACCACATTGCCATGTGTGTACCTATGCAACAATCCTGCCAGATCTGCACATGTACCCCAGAACTTAAAGTATAACAATAAAAAAAGAAGCCATTGTTCTGACATATTTCAAAATTACCTATGGGGTAGGGAAGGAAAGGAGAATCAAAGGTGATATGAAGATTTTGAACCTGGGACCCAATCTACAGAAAAAGGAAAGTTAGGGAAAAGCAAAACACACACACACACACACACACACACACACACACACAAAACAATAACAAACAAAAAAACAAAACTAGGAGTCAGTCCAGTAGGAGTCAGAGTAGGGAAAAGAGAGCAAACATACCCACGAAAACCCATTTTAAGTTTGGCTTCCAATCCTTGTAAGCACACCTGTACAATCTAAGTTAAGTATCTACGTAATAGGGAGACTGATTCTCTCTCTACATGTCACACTCACTTTAAGATATACCTAGAGTTATGTGAAATTATAAGCATCACATACAAAAATGGAAAGCAATGTCCTAATTCTACCTAACTACAGTACATTCTGAAAGACACAACTGGCTAGAAATATCTTACAGTCATTCATTTACAATAATAAAAAAATTCTACCTCTTTAAATATGTGTTTTCTCCTTTGGAAAAATTTGCCAAATAACACACAGTAATACAGGGTTGAAGTTTCTTAAGCAATAAATCTTCTACTTTTATTGGAGCTATCTAGTCAAATGTAACTCAATATTTTAGAAGTGGCAAGTAATTTAAAAGACTTATTCAGTTATCTTCCAGCTTTAGGTAGTCCTTTGATACACAGCAGGATCAACGCAGATCAAGATAAGACCACTCTTAGAGACATTTTAATGTGGAAGCACCCTTCTTCCAAAAAGCAATTTATATCTTCAGCCTACTTAAGATTGTATAATAAATTTTGTGCAGAGGAAAAATCAGGTTTACAAGGGATTGGGGAAAGGGATGTACACAGTAAGATGTGTAAAGGGCAGTACTGGTGATTAATGATGCAGAAAGATTGATTTATGAGGTAAGATTAAAAGAATTATCTATGTATGGAATGGCTAAGCATAAAAAAATATACATATATATATATAATGAAGGAGAAAACTATTTGACTTGCTACAAGACAATAGAACACTCCATTAGAGTATTTAAAATTGGACTACAGAAGGGTAAACTATGCTAAGAACTGCAACCTCATCTACAGTAAAGAAAGACAAAGCGTGAAACGAACGAGGAGTCAGGGTCAGTGGGGTGAGTAGGGGGAAAGCAAATCTATCCACTGAACCTATACCTCCTATAAGCATGCCTGACTGAATTATTTGGCTTTGAAATTATATATTTTTAAACCCACTTCCTGCAGTAACAGAATTGCCAATCCAGCCACACTGTGTTCATGCCAACATTATGCAAAGGAAACAAAGATTTTTTTTCCTATGAGTGTTTTGAGATTTGAAATCTAAGTGTTAACATTTAAAAGCACTTACACATCACTTAGATATAGTTTACTACTCTTAGAAAGTCATGTGAAAGCAGACGCTCTCTCTCCACAGATACAACACAAGAACTGCCTACTATTTGAGATCTAGTTCTAATATCAGTACTGGGAAATGGTAAACCAGTAGTGCTAATGTAATTTTATGATCAGATGTTACTCCATATGCAGGTAGATACATAGACCTGGAGGATATGATTCAAATCTCGCTAAAGTACAATAGAGATCCACTACAATACTTTTATACTTTTAAAAGTTGTCTAAAAGTGAATTTATACTCTCTCCAGCCAATCATTTTGGCACAGTTATCTCACCCTGGTTTTTAGAGGGAAATAATGTAAATCTACAGGAAATCAGTTTCTACTGAGGAAGACCAAAAGACTTATGAGAACAGTCTAAATCAGTATCTGACAATATATTGAAAGATAAATAAAGTCATATATGTAAATTAATCCATGATATCTAAATGGATCTATTTAATCTCAAATAGCTAAATATAATATGAGGTAAGAAACCAAGAGTTGCTTGAGATAGGAAGCACTCCTTTTCATCTTTGTAAAGAAAAAAAAGCTCCTTAGTGAAACTTAGACTTTGAAAGTTAACATGATTGTGGATTTTTTTAAATAATAATCTTCTTTGATTTTTGTCTTAGAAGATGAGTTGTTAATAAAAATAGGCATGTTCAAATACTTGAGGTACCAATATGGTTATGCTGTAAAAACTAAATAAAAGAAATTTGTATATTTCAACAAAACTTTGTTACCTAGCATTATAGGCACTAACCACTGTTTGATAGAAATATTATTAACAATGATTATAGCAAAGCTCTGCCAAGGTTCAATTATTCTGAAAATTGTTCCAAGCTTTTAAGAGTCAGTTAGTTGCCTCCTCACTCAATGATCAAAAGAGGGAAGAAGCATCTTTTCCAGGCTTTTAGATCCCCTGGGGATACTTGACATATCTTTAGTTTTACAACAAAATAAAAGACCAAACATTTACTTCAGTTAATCTTTTAATAGTGTCATTACAAGATTTTAAAAATCTAGAGCATGCACTCCCTGGTCTAGTGGTTAGGAATTGTCATTTTCATGGCTGTGACCTGAGATCAATTTCCAATTAGGGAAGTTTTCTTCTTCAAGAGAATGAGAAGACAAGCCACAGACTGGAAGAAAATATTAACAAAAGATACACATGATAAAAGATTATTATTCTAATATAAAAGAACTCTTCAAACTCAGAATAAGAAAATGAACAACCGTATTTTAAAATGGTCAAAAGATCAGAACAGACTCCTCATCAAAGGTTTATAGATGGCAGGTAGGCATACAAAAACATGCTCCATGTTATATGCCATAAAGAAATGAAAATTACAGCAATGAGGTACCATGATACCCTATTAAAACAGCCAAAATTCAGAACACTAACAACAACAAGTGCTGGAGAGGATATGGAGCAACAGGAACTCTCATATGTTGCTGGTCAGAATGAAAAATGGTATCATCACTTTGGAGACAGCTTGGAAGTTTCACACAAAACTAAACATACTTTTCCCTATCATCCAGCAATCACACTCCTTGGAATTTACCCAAATGAATTAAAAACTTATGTCCACATGAAAACCTGCACACAGATGTTTACAACAGCTTCATTCGTAATTCCCCAAACTTGGAAGCAACCAAGATGTCCTTCAGTTGGTGAATGGATAAATAAACTGTGGTACATCCAAATAATGGAATATTATTCAGCGCTAAAGGAAATGAGCTATCAAGCCATTAAAAGACATGGAGAAATCTTAAGTGCATATTACTAGCTGAAAGATGCTCATCTTAAAAGGCTACAAACTGTATGACTCCAACTGCATGACATTCTGGAAAAAAAAAACTATGGAGACTAAAAAGATCAGTGGTTGCTAGGGATTAAGGGGAGGGAGAAATGAGTAGGTGGATTACAGGGGTATTTTATGGCAGACAAAAAACTCTGTGTGATACATAATGGTGGATAATGTCATTACTTATTTGTCAAAATCCATAGAGTATACACGGATGAACCTAATGTAAACTATGAACTTGGGGGATAATGATGTGTCAGCGCAGGTTCATCAGCTGTCACAAATGTCCCACACTGGTACAGGGAGTACATAGGAATATTCTGTATGTTTTGTTCCTCAATTTTGCTGTGAACCTAAAACTGCTCTAAAAAATAAAATCTATTAATTTTAAAAATCCAGGTTACTAACTCAACACTGGCATTGCACTAGCTGTAATAATTTTCAAAAACAATTAGAGGACAAACATTCTTATGTCTCCCATTTCAACTTCAGAATATGGGTTTGTATTCTTTCTAAATTGGCGTTTTCTGTTCAAAAAATATTTTACAATTCTAATAACGTGGATACCATTATGTTGGTTATTTATAATAATAGACAAATACATAATATCAGCTTCAAACAAATGTCTGCCTAGCAAAAGAGAGAGGACTACCATATATATACATATGTTTATCATGTGTGCATATGTGTTTATATATGTGTGTGTGTGTGTATATATATATACACATATACATATATATGCCTACACATATATGCGAGACCTCCTGCTAGTTTTATTGTGTGTTTAGAGAAATTAGAACCTTAAAAAAAATTCAGTATGATTCCATCAATCACACATAGGGTATTAATCTAAAATATTTGCTGACACAAGACAGCATAAAAGGCTCATTATTAAAGAGTGCCAATATTTTGTAGCTTCTCCAACAGGTAATAAAACTATAAGTACAGAATACATCAGCAGCCCTAATAAAATTGGTAGGCCTTCTCAGTCTAACAGGCTAAGAAATAAAACACAGTGGAGCTACCCATAAATGAATAACCTAATATCAATCACCTCTCTGCTATTATGCAAAAGCTAAGGGTAGATCACATATTTATTTTTCTTCCTAGTATAAACTATTATTACTCACGGCAGAAATTTCAGTATTTCTACTAGCAAAACTGCTACTCTTTTGAATAATTCAAAATGTTACTTGGAAATTTTGATCAATATATAGTTTACTGTGCTCCATATTAGATTTACTTTGCATTAACAATGCATTTGATTTTGTAAATGAAGTCTAAGTTCAGCCTAAGTGATCCAATACAATTGAAAAACATTATGACTCTATTCATCCCTGGATTCTTGAACAATTCACAATAACAACCTTCAAAACATTGAAAAGTGAGAGGAAGAAATTTAACAACATAATAAAAATTGTATTAGTGTTAAAAAAAAAAACAAAACACTTGCTATTCTAACAATCAAAAGCCCCAGTCAACTTTCATTAGGCTAAACTTGTTAAGATTGTGTTTCTTCTGACTGAAGTCCAAAGGAGACATTTCTTCTTTCTACTTGGTCATTCTGGGAACCAGCTTCCTTTACAATATGGCTCTACCCTTCTCTAAGTCCTAGGAGTTCTCTCCATGAAGTCAACTTATGGGAAAGAGATAATAGATGGTTGCCCATATAAGGCTTTTATGGACCATAGCAGGAATGGCATACATTAATTCCTCACATTCTATTGGCTAAAACTGAATAAAATAGATAAATCTAACTGCAAGGGAGGCTGGGAAATGTACTCTAGCTGTGTACTCAGAGATAGGAGAAAACAGGTTTCATTAAGAATAATTAGTCTCTGCTAGAGTCCACCAATCTCTTCACCAAATCTCCATATTACTCTTCTTTTTACACACATATTATAGTCAGTCTTCACAGAATGCCCACAATCCCACTCAGCCACTGTAAATACCTCAAAGCTGAGGCTCTCTGAGCCATCTGTAATCAATCCTTTTCATTAGCTCAAATATGCTCCAGTGACATATGAATTCAATGGGACCCTCCGTATGTCAATTTCCTATGGTGGAACCGAATAAGGTAACCACAACAAACCTTTCCATTTAGGAAAGGAAAAATTAGAGATATGGCAGGCGCTACCAGGAAGGCCTTGTGTAATCTCTCTGTTGTGATGGGAGAAATTCCTAGCTTAGGACCTAATTCATCTCTCTGGAAGGAGCAGCCTTGTGCACTGTCCTCCACAGGTCCTGGCCCTGCCCTCAAGCAGTCTCTTACTTGATTGTTATCCTATGTGGCAGCAGCCACCGGTTATGAACTGGGCCACACAGCAGGTCAGCAGCAGACAAGCCAGCATTACCACCTGAGCTGCATCTCCTGTCAGAGCAGCAGTGGCATTAGATTCTTCAAGGAGTGTGAACCCCATTGTAACTGTGCATGCAAGGGATCTAGGTTGCATGCTCCTTTTGAGAGTCTAACTAATGCCTGAAGATCAATGGTAGAACAGTTTCACCCTGAAGCCATCCTTCCTCCACCTCTCCCTCCTGCCCCCATCCCCTGGCTGTCTGTGCAAAAATTGTCTTCCATGAAACCAGTCCCTGGTGCCAAAGAGGTTGCAGACTGCTGATATTGGGAGTATACCATCAGAACTGGGTGTACAGGTCCTGGGGAGTTGTACCGCTTTCACACTTTGCTTCTTGCTTTGTAAGTTTAAAGACCCAAGGGTTTGTATAGGAAATTAACAAGGGAAGGCTTTTTTAGTCTTAACTCATGGTTTCTTTGGTAATATGATAAGCCCAAAATATTGTAGACTTATCTATTTGTTTCTGTGCAGTTTTATGTGCTAATAACCACACCTAAATTTGTTTCCTTCTCAAATTGGTTTGTTTCTACTTCGTTGCCCTCATGCACCTGCCTTTCTCTCTCTCTCTCTCTCTCTCTCTTTGTTAACATAATTGTGCCTACCCTAAAGCTAACTGAAAAAAATTAGTTGGGAAAGCCATATATACACAATCTGCTTTAGACTTCAGGGATGAGTCTGTTTTCCCAATGAGAAGTTTTATTGGGCCTTTGTAGCTAAGAACTTTCTAAAGCATATTTACTTGTTATTAATGCTATTTGAATCCAGAAGCAGTTGGATTTTCCAAACCTGTAAGGATTTTGATCACTGAAACGTCTCCATTTCCATTTTTCTGTGCTTGAAAACTAGCCAATTCTTATCTGATCTCACCTCTTTCTCATAATGTCTTGCTAAAAAGCACCAAGAGTAGCAAACATACACTATCATTCTGAGCCTTTTCAAGTACTGTTCTGGAGCCACAGTCTCAATGGGCACCAAGTCTGCCTTCTGAATGGTCACAGTTGACATTTAAAAATGTTTATTTCATAGAATATCAATACTTTTCAGCTTCTCAGTCTTCTATATCTGTTTTTCTCATAGCCCTACTGATCAGTTGCTTCAGATTTTTCTTATGATATACCACTTTTAGAACCAACCTTTGAATTTCTGTATTAGAAAAACAGAATTTGCTATGACAAACAACAATAAAACATATAACAAACAAACAGAAAAATCCTTCAGTGGCTTAAAACAATACAATACAAGCTTATTTTTGGATCAAAGTCTCATGCGGATGATCTTACTGGCTGGGTAGCCTTGAATGTCATCTTTCCATCTTGTGGCTCTGCCTTCCTTTAGGTCCTTTTCATGCAGATAAAGGAGATCAAGAAATCGAGATAAGATGACCATGGGTTGGGGGTATTAGAACAAGGAATGGAACTGGTGCTCACTAGCTAGGACTTAGTTACATGTCCATGCTTAACTATAGGGGAAGATAGAAAACTATTCAAAAAGAAAACAGGTGAGTTCCTGCCACATTGTTAAAAAAAGAAAATAACAAAGTTCTACTGAAGGACATAAAGGATTACTTGAAGAAATAAAAATTTCTTGTTCTGCAAGATTGCATCTTGTTTTTTTGGAAGGCTCAATATTCTAAATTTGTAATTTTCTCCTAATTAATCTGTAAAGTCAATATGATTATAATAAAACTAATAAAATATCTGAGAAACTTGACCAATTGTTTCCAACTTATAGTAGAGTAAAATGTATTAAAAATGGCAACAAGGCATATGAAAAGAGAGTATCCTTATGTTCAATATACATAAAAGCAAGGAGGTGCTGTTTTCTGTTAACCAGTTAACAAAAACGCATTGATAAGATCAGTTGTTAAGAAGAATATAAAAGAAATACACTCATATTCTGTTATAGGGACTCTAGATCAAGTACAAGCCTTTTAGAGGAAAGTTTAACAGTAGGTCTCAAAATTTATAATGTTAATACCCCTTGATCCAACAATTATACTTCCAGGAATTTATACTGAGATAATTAGAAAGTTTGCAGAGATGTAAGTACAAGAATAATTATCATAGCATATTTTAAAATAGAGGAAAACTATCAAATGCCTCCCACATAGAGATTGGGTTAAATAAATTATGTTCTTAAACATAGAATTCAAAACATCACTAAAAAATTATAATGTAAATAAATTATTGCCAGAAAAAGAGGTGCCAATACATAACGATAAACGAAAAACAGCAGTTACAATTTTTTTGCCAGTAGCATATACATGTATATGTGGAGAGGAGAAAGAAAGGAGGAAGAGAATAAGTAAGAATACTTACAAAATATTTAGTACATTTTTGTGTAGTCTAAAGAGAGCACTCATTTTTTCAGCCAATGGTTAACTAAAACTTGTATGCATTTTGTTGCAGTGAGATGGCGCTATTTTGAAATTGTGAATTCGATTAGCTCAAATGTTCTCATTTTTGTTTTAAACAAATATATTTTCTCTCTAGTAAAAATATGCAAACATTTATTTACCTGTAGTCTCTAAACAAAATACATATTTCTTCCTTTTACCTTGTACATGTTCATTTCATGTTATCAAATTAAGGCAATATTACATTAATCACAAAAAATAGGTTGAGTGGTTATTTCTGGATGTTTAAGTGATTTTTATTTTATGTTATTTTTATCACAAAGTTAGTAGGGGAAAACTGGACATAGATTTAGAAGAACTTTTTCTGCTACTTTAATTGTGTGACTTCTGACAGGTTGTTAAAACATATGAGCTTCAGTTTGCTTAACTGTAAAATTGAGATAATAACTATTCTCACAAAGTTGTGAGAATTATATTAGATAAAATATTTAAAAATCACTTAGTGTTACCATTAAAATTAATATTTAAAATATTTTTCCTAAAACTTTGCTTCCATAAAAGCACTTGACTAAATAATTTCTTGATTTATACAAACTTTGGGATAGGAAAGTCTGAATTAAGTTAATATGGTCCAGTTTTCTATAACAAATTTTCTGAAATCTCCTTCAAGCAGGTAACTCAGCAAAGTTGCCCAAACAAATAATGAAAATAAACCAGGAAAGTACATAAAGAGTGACAGTTAAATTAAGTATTTCTATAATCATTAAATTTTGTAATAAAGCATTCAATGTTTAAAAATTGACTTCTATGGCTGGGCGTGACGGTTCATTCGTGTAATCTAGCACTTTGGGAGGCCGAGGCAGGCAGATCATGAGGTCAAGAGATCGAGGCTATCCTGGCCAACATGATGAAATCCTGTCTCTACTACAAAGTACAAAATTAGCAGGTTATGGTGGCGTGCACCTGTAGTCCTATTTACCCGGGAAGCTGAAGCAGGAGAATCACGTGAACCAGGAGGTGGAGATTGCAGTGAGCCGAGATTGAGCCACTGCACTCCAGCCTGATGACGGAGTGAGACTCCATCTCAAAAAAAAAAAAAAAAAATTCTAGAGAAAGTGCTATATTTTACAAAGAAAAAATCACTTAAAATTTGAATATCTTAAAGTAATAGCTGACTAATTTACACTGCTTAAATTTTGCTCTCTACAATATGACATTATTTATGCCTCATTTAAAGAAAATACAACTCAGACAAAATTGTTTGAATCCACATATATTGAATCCACAAATAATGAATGTTTGTTATAATAATTGCCTATATCCTTACTAATTTTCTATATACTTGTTCTATTATTGAAATCTCTCTCATTGTGGATTTATATATTTTCTCATGTAATTGTGTCAGTTTTTGCTTAGTATTTAGAATTGTTACATCTTCTTGATAAACTGATCCCTTTATTCTGATGTAATGATCCTTTTCATTCCTAGCAATATTCTTTATTCTGAAATCCACTTTGTTTGATAGTCATTAGCCTTTGCAGTTGTCTTTTGATTAGTGTTTACACATTTTATCTTTTCCCATTTAAAGTTTAACCTATAAGTCCCTTTATAGCTGATGTGGGTTTCTTGTAGGCAGAATATAGTTAGGTCTTGCTCTTAAATTTAATCTGGCAATTGCTTCCTTTTAATTGGTGTTTTTAAACCATTTACATTTAATATTATTATTAATATTACTGGGTTTAAATATACGTATTGCTATTTTTTTTTGTTTCATTTGTTCTTTGTTCCTTCTCTCTCCTTTTCTTGCCTTCCTTTGGATTACTCAAGAATTTTTTATTGTTGTGTTCTATATCCTTTTTTGGCTTATTAGCTATTATTATTTACGGTTATTTTGGTGGTTTAGGGTTTAGAGTAAACATTTTAAACTTATTGCTGTCTACTTTCAAGTGCACAGCATATAAAAATCTTACAACAATATACTTCTTTTTTGCCTTCAGACCTTTATGCTAATGTAGTCATAGATTTTAATCCTACATACATTATGAACCTTACTACATTGTAATTTTTATCTAAACAGTAAATTAATTTTAAATATTGAAATAATCAGAAAATAGTAGATATTAAAATAATTAGAAAAATAAAGTATGTTTACTCTTATAGTTTCCATTTCTGCTCCCTTCTTTCCTCTGTGTAGACACAGGGTTTCCCCTGTTTTCATTTTCTTTCTGCTCAAAGGACTTCTTTTAACCTTTCTTCAGTGAATATCTGCTGGTGAGAATTTGTTTTGACTTACATGTATCTGAAAACAACTTATTTCACCTTCATTTAAATAAATATTTCTTCAGTATAAAGAATGATAGGTTCATAAATTTTTTGCATCCTTTAAAGATGTTCCTCCACTGTCTTTTAACCTGCATTTATTTTCCAAGGTGTCATATTTTCTTCTTTCCTCTGTTTACAATGTGTCATTTTTTTTCTATGTCTGTTGTTAAGATGTTCTCCTTATTACTTATTTTAAGCAGTTGGTTTATAATGAGGCTTGGTGTCATTTTCTTCATCATTCTTGTGTTTGGATTTTATTGAGCTTCTTAGATCTGTAGGTCCATAGTTTTTACCAACCTTGGATATTTTTCAGTCATTACCTCTTCAATTATTTTATCTCCCACTCCTCTCCCATTCAGTGACTTGAATTACAAGTATATTAGGTCAATTCTAGTTGTCTCACTGTTGAAAAATGTTCGTTTCACTTTTTTCTTAATTTTTTTCTCTCTGCTTTCTTTTGGATATTTTCTGTGGCTGTTTTCAAGTTTACAAATTTTTTCTTCTGCAATATCTAATGTGACTTTGATCCCATCCAGTGTGCTTTTCACCTTAGATAGTTCCCAACTCTAAAAATTTATTTGGATCTTTTTATATTTTCTATGTCTCTATTAACATGTAAGATGTATCTTCTAGCTCCTTGAATATATAAAATATAGTCATAAGAACTATTTTAATGTCCTGTTTTTATTACCTGTATAAATTCTGGGTCAGTTTCAATATACTGATTTTTCTCCTAATTTTTGGCTGTATTTATTTCCTTCTTTGTATGTCTAATAACTTTTAATTGGTTGCCAGACATTTTGGACATTACTTTTTGTAAGCTAAAAATTTTATTATAGCTATAAATATTTTTGAAATTTCTCTGGAACATAATTTATTTGGAATATTTGGGATTAATGTGAGCCCAAATATTCAAGTCTTGCTTTTAAGCTTTGTTAGGTGTTCCGAAATTAGCGTTTTTACTAAGGTTCATTTTTCCCCATTAGTGTGGGAGGACCCTTTTTAGTACTCTAGCCTATACCCCTGGAAATATTAAGTTTTCTACTCTGGCTATTGGGAAGAGGAACTATTTCTTACTTTGTTGAGCCTTGATACATGTTCCATCTTACTATTTTAGGTGCTTCTTTCCCCTGCCTCTGTTAGTTTCCTCAAATACATGCACTGAGGGGGACCCTCTGCAGATGTGGAGTTCTCTCTGTACACCTCATTCCTGTGCCATACTGTCCTGTGAATTCTAGCTGACTTAGCTTCCTTGAATTCCATGCTTCATCTTCTGAACTCAAGGAGACAGCTAGGCTTCTTCCCTCTGGAAACTTTTCCCAGGCAGTAATTTGAGGCAACTGTAGGTCTCACCTCATCTTTTCCCATCCCCTGAGGGTCACTGTCTTTCATTGCCTGATGCTTAATCGCTTGAGTGCTATTGTTTCATACATCTTGTCTAAAGTTGTTTCAGGTCAGAAGAGAAATTCAGTTCCTGCTATTCCACCTTGACTAGAAATGAACTACATATTTTTTTGAGGTAACATTCGTATTCATTATTGAATTGAAATGCACAAATAAATACTCTCAATACTTATTCTAAGAGAAGGAAGACTGGTTTTGCTCATGACTAACTTTTCCCTGGCCTCCAAGCTCCAAGACTCATCTATTATTATACATTGCTAGATGGTTTAACATTTTGAATTCTAGGTAAAGCTGTTACAATGTTTGTCACAAACCAAGGAAGCCTCAGAGGAGTAAAAGTAGCTCAAATAAAAGTGAATTTTCTCTCCCTTTATAGTTTGCTTGCTGATGTATGACAGACATACCATATTGTAATGAGAGGAACTACTAGATTATGTTTTCTGTGGATTCCTTATAACCAGGTCAACCCAGCACTGAAGATAAGGCCCATGCCCTTCAAGAAGAAGAAATATTTTCTTTAAAATACAGTGCTGGCAATAGCAAAGACATGGAATCAACCCAAATGCTCATTGACGATAGACTGGATAAAGAAAATGTGGTACATATACACCATGGAATACTATGCAGCTATAGAAAGGAGCTGGAAGTTGTTATCCTCAGCAAACTAATGCAGGAGGAGAAAATCAAACACTACATGTTCTTGCTTATAAGTGGGAGCTGAATGATGAGAACACACGGACACATGGGATGGGGGAAGAACACACACTGGGGCCTGTCTGTGGGGAGGATGGTTCAGAGGGAGGGAATGCATCAGCTAATGGGCACTGAACTTAATACCTAGGGAATGGGTTGATCTGTGCAGCAAACCACCACGACACATGTTTACCTATGTAACAAACCTGCATATCCTGCACTTGTACCCCAGATCTTAAAATAGAAGTTGATAAATAAAACTAAATAAAGTAATGTTGGAACCTCAAGAGTTTCCCGCTAGGCTCGCTCTGAGTTCTGCACAGGCCTAGGCTTGCTGGAGGGTTCAGGGCGTGCTGCCCCACGTGCCAGTCTGCATTAGGACTAAAGAGGTTCTCCAGAAGGAAATCAAGAGTCTTGGTACAGAGACTGAAGCAACCAAATGCTTTTTGTTGGGGAAAGTTAATGCATTTGAGTATTTGCCACTTAGATTTCCTTGAGTCTCTAAATTTTTTTTTTTTTTTTGAGACGGAGTCTTGCTCTGTCACCCAGTCTGGAATGCAGTGGCATGAGCTCGGCTCACTGCAACTTCAGTCTCCCTGATTCAAGCAATTCTCCTGCCTCAGCCACCTGAGTAGCTGGGATTACAGGCATGCACCCCCATGCCCAGCTAATTTTTTTGTATTTTTAGTAGAGACGGGCTTTTGCCATATTGACCAGGCTGGTCTCGTACTGATCTGCCCAACTTGGCCTTCCAAAGTGCTGAGATTACAGGCGTGAGCCACTGCACCTGGCCGAGTCTCTACATTTTCACCAGGGACTTGATCTTGAACAAGGTATTTTAAACTTGAGTAAGTGCATAAAGGTAAAAAATATATACATATATATATTCTCCTCAACCTCTAAGTTTATATTGATTGTTTTTATCTACAATATAACTAAAATATGTGCAAATAAAATGAGCCGATATCTGTAAAACACCTAGCATGACCTGTGACAGGTTATATGTGCCTTAAAAATGTTTGTTAAATAAATAAAAATAAATGAACCATATAAAAGTAAGGTCATACCCCTTACATCTATAGCACTTATGCAACCAAGGAACAAAACAAATTCCCAGATCTTGTATTTAAAACAAGAGCAAGCACAAAGCCCCCTTTCTATCACATAACATTCTTTTGACGGGGCAGAGGCTGCTCCACCGCCACCGAATCAGAACCGACGCCACGATCATCGTGCTGACTTGCTTTTCCTGTAGCATCAGCACAGCTCTGCCCCCACATATCATGTGAAAAACTCAATTCTCAATCCTCACACCTGTGTCCTCCCTCAAAAACACTGAAAAACCTTGATTCGTGTGGCAAACGATGACACTGTTTGCCTGCAGTTGTTGCAAATGCGTATTTTACATACTCAGACTGTGTGCTCTGTGAGGCCTGAACAGCATCTGTTAGCTCCCAACTATATACTTAAACGGGCCAAAACAGTGTTTGGCCTGAAGGATCTGTTCACTATAAATGTGTGTTGGCAGGAAGAAGGAAAGAAGGAATGAAGGAAGGAAGGAAAGAAGGAAAGCGGGTGGGAAGGAAGGAAAGAAAGAAGGTAGGGAGGTTTCTTCTCTTACTTGTTCAAAGCAAGTGCAGTAAATGTTCAAATCAGCTGCATGTGAACCATACGGCAGGATTCAGTTATAAGGCTGTCTTCCTCAAGATGCTCCAGAATATGCTAATATTAAACTTTAAATCCATCTCTATAGCAAAAGTATAAAACAAAATATTTCCTCACGAAATCACATGCACCAAGTTAAAAAACCCCAAAACTCAAAGGAGTCTACTTTGGCAATTTTACCTAGAACTTGAGGATAGAAGGCCGTGATTAAAACAAACTAATAACTAATAATAACAATAAATAGTACCATGACCAAATCCAACATCTCACTGAAGTCTCTGTGAGCCCTGAAAGCACAGGGTAGCATGGCCTGGTCGGACGCTTAGCAGAATCTGGGAGGGTGTGATGGGAATTCCGAAATGCGGAACGAAAACACTGGAAATGGCAATGTCTGAGTGATGTTATCAATAAGCTGTGTGTGCCACATGCGCTACATCAGCCACACGCCAAGCCTCTCAGTCTGTGCAGGTGCCACATGGAACTCAGGGAGGCCTGTGAGCCACATGGCCAAGTGCATGTCCAGAAGTGGGGAAAAACACCATCACACAGAAGGCACGAGGGAGTCAAGTGAGTCAGAGACGGAACTTTTCAAGAGGTCCCTGAAGAGAGATTGGGGTTTGTGCAAGTATGTGACAGAATATTCGCCCAGAGAGGTAGTTGTTGGTTGACTTAATGCGAGCTACATTTTAAGTTTATTTTTTATTTCAATAGATTTTTAGAGAGCAGGTGGTGTTTGGTTACATGAATAAGTTCTTTAGTGGTGATCTCTGAGATTCTGATGTACCCATCACCTGTAGAGTGTACACTGTACCCAATGTGCAGTCTTTTATCCCTCATGCCCCTCCACCCTTTCCCCAAAGTCTAATATATTATTCTTATGTCTTTTAATGCTAGCTTATTATAATCTCAGAGAGATGGGGCTTGGGGAGACACGGTGAATCACAAAATATTTTTACCTGAGTACTAAGTGAGTCAATCACAATGTTTTAAATTCTTACTAAGGAGAAAAACAATGTCTGGCTTTTTGCAAGGATTTGCCATAGGCAGAAGCAGATTGACTACGAAATTAACCAAGCTTCAGCTCCAAGCCTATCACTTGTAGAGGCTCCTACCAAATGCTCTTCTAAAGAGATCCAGCATCAGCCACCTGCTAAGAGATTGGAGCCTGGGTCACCTTTAAATTCTGATGCTGAGGCCCAGGGCAAAAGAGTGGGCAGCCAGCACTAGCCCCTGTTGGCTTGTGCCCCAGAATCTGAACTCTATCTTTAATCCCAGAGAAGGATCCCAGGTAAAAATATTTTGTGATTCACCAGTGTCTTCCCAAGCCCCATCTCTCTGGGATTATAATAAGCTAGTATTAAAAGACATAAAAATAATACATTGGACTTTGGGGAAAGGGTGGGAGGGACATGAGGGGGTCGCTGCTCTGCTCCCTGCTTTGAGGAGCACAAAGACCCAGGTTCATAGCCAGCTCATTGTTGACAGTGAGGGTCTGGAGTCTTGTTTGCTGGAAAATACCCAGGGAGGAGGTTGCCCCAGGGCTTGTGTGACCTGAATGAGGACATGCAGATGGGAGTCAGAGATGTGGCAATAGCAATAATAAGTTGTGAAGCCAAAAGAAACCTAACTGTCAATAGTAAAAAGCGAGCTTCCATTAACAATGCTACAGGAGAATCTGATTATCTTTCTTTGTTTTCCACAGAAAATGACATTATGCAATTGCTGTCATAAAGTAAAGACCAAGGAATATGCAGTTAATAAATACAGAGAAAAGATGTTGGAGACAATTTAATAACGTTATTTTCTGGATGGATTTTATTTGCGGTATTTGCCAGGTTCTTAATTTTTTTCTCATTCTTAGTCAATATTAAGTTTCTCACCTAAAAACAAACCACTGCTCAAGGAAATAAGAGAGGACAGAAACAGATGGAGGAACATTCCATGTTCATGGTTAGGAAGTATCAATATTGTGAAAATGGCCATACTGCCCAAAGTAATTTATAGATTCAAAGCATCATTTATAATAGAGATCTCATGTTTTTGTTTTTCCAGCATCCCTTTCTTTTGTTAGCTACTCCTTTATTTTATTTTGAAGAACTACCCCTCCCACAATTTTATTTCATGTTGTTCCAGCGAAGCTGATTCAACTTCTTACTTTTGTGAGAGGTGTGTTTCTTCAGCAGTCTGAAAA
>CAUYLG010003779.1:0-11753 GCA_963573385.1 Cacajao melanocephalus
TTTTTATTTTTTTTTGTTCCTGTTTTTGTTCTTGTTTTTTTTACAATAATTTTTTTTTTTTTTATTTTTTTTTTTTTTTTTTTTTTTTTTTTGAGACGGCGTTTCGGTCTTGTCGCCTAGCCTGGAGTGTAGTGGTGTGATCTCAGCTTACTGCAACCTCCACCTCCTGGGTTCAAGCAATTCTGCCTCAGCCTCCAGAGTAGCTGGGACTACAGGTGGGCACCACCATTCCAGGCTAATTTTTGTATTTTTAGTAAAGACAAGGTTTCACCATATTGGCCAAGATGTTCTCAATCTCCTGACCTTGTGATCCATCCGCTTTGATTTTATCTTAGCTGTCTAATTTGTTGGCATACAATTGTTGATAGCAATCCTTTTTTCTTTTTTTGATACAGGGTCTCACTCTTTCACCCAGGCTGGAGTGCAGGGGCACAACCATAGCTACTGCAGCCTAGATCTCCCAGGCTCAGGCAATCCTCCTACCTCAGCCTCCCAGGTAGCTAGGATTACGGGCATTCACCACCACACCTACCTAGTTTTTTAAAAAAATTTTTGTAGAGATGGGATCTTGCTGTGTTGGTCTCAAACTCTTAGACTTAAGCAATCCTCTCACCTTGGCCTCCCAACATGCTGGTATTACAGACATGAGCCATTGTGCCCAGCCTCATAGCAATCTTTTATCCTTTTTAATTGTGAGGTCAGTAGTAACATCCCACTTTCATTTCTGATTTTAGTAACTTGGGTCTATTCTATGTTATTCTTTTTTTCTATTTTTTTTTTTTTTAAACAGGGTAGCACTCTGTTGCCCAGGCTCGAGTGCAGTGACACAGTCACAGCTTACTGCAGCCTCAAACTCCTGGGCTCAAGCGATCTTCCGGAGTAGCTGGGACTACAGGCACATGCCACCACACCCAGCTAATTTTTAAAAAATTTTTTGTAGAGATTGGGTTTCTGTATGTTGTCCAGGCCAGTCTCGAACTCCTGGCCTCAAGCAATCTTTCCGCCTTGGTCTTCTGAAGTGCTGGGATTACAGGCATGAGCCACCATACCTGGTCTATTATTGATTTCTCATTTTACTCCATGTGGCCAGAGATGTGTATGATTTCAGTCTTGTTAAATTTATTGAGAGTTGTGTGGCCTAACATGGTCTATCCTGGAGAATGTTTCATGTGGAGTTGAGAAGAATGTATATTCTGCTGTTTTGTGTGGAATGTTTTGTATATGTCTACTGAGCCAAATAGGTTTGTGATGTTGTTCAGTTTTTCTGTTTCCTTATTGATCTGTCTAGTTCTATCCATTATTGAAAGTGGGATATTGAAGTCTTCAACATTATTGTAGAACTGCCTATTTCTCCCTTCAATTCTACCAGTTTTTACTTCATATATAGTGGGACTGTTAGGTGTGTCCATGTTTATGATTATTAATATCTTATTGATGTATTGACCCCTATGTCAATATATATTATCGTTCTTTGTCTCTTGTAATAATACACATTTTTACTTAAAAGTCTATTTTATCTGACATTAGTGGAGCAACCCTAGCCCTCTTTTGGTTTGCTTGCAATGTCTTTTTCCGTCCTTTCTCTTTCAACTTGTTTGTATCTAGAACCTAAAGTGAGTCTCTTGTTGACAGTCTATAATTAGATCTTGGTTTTAAATCCATTCTACCAATCCCTGACTTCTGAAATTGGAGAGTTTAATTATTTTCCATCTAAAATAATTACTGATATGGAAGGGCTTCTGTCATTTTGCTGTTTGTTTTCTATATATCATCTTTTTTGTTTCTTAATGGCTTTATTACTGCCATCTTTTGTGTGTGTTTCTTTTTAAATTCATGGGTTTTTTGTTTTACTGCTGTGCTTGATATATATGAAGTAATGGATACTGCATTTTTACTTGTACATTTATTCTTAGGTTGAATTTAATTTTATAATCATAAACATCTGGTAGAAATAACATAAGCTTATTCGACTAGTAAACTCAGATAGAATAAAAGTTGTGTGTCTGCATTATATTTAATGCTGATGCTGACAACCCTGAAGGCATTTTTTGGAGCTAAACCAACAGTATTTACTAAAGATTACTAGTCAAGTGAACTTGAAAAGCATTTGAGTTAGTTGTATTTTCTGAGAAAATACACACTTTAAGTTTCTCTCTCTTTTTTTTTTTTTTTCTTCTGTCCTTTTGTTTTGTTTTGGAGACAAGTTCTCACTCTGTCACCCAGGCTGGAGTGCAATGGTGCAATCTTGGCTCACTGCAACCTCCGCCTCCCGGGCTCAAGCAATTCTCATGCCTCAGCCTCCTCAGTACCTGGGACCACAGGCGCGTGCCACCGCACCCAGCTAATTTTTGTATTTTTTGTAGAGATGGGGTTTGCCATGTTGCCCAGCCTGGTCTTAAACTCCTGAGCTCAGGTGATCTGCCCGCCTCAGCCTCCCAAAGTGCTGGGATTACATACAGGCTGGAGCCACTGTGCCCAGCCACTTATTTTATTTTTTTTTTTTTTTGAGACATGGTCTCTGATGCCTATACTGGAGTGCAGTGGTAGGATCATAGCTCACTGCAGCCTGGAACTCCTGGACTCAAGCAATTCTCCTGTCTCGGTCTCCTAAATAGTTAGGACTATATGCATCAACCACCATGGCTAGCTAATTTTTAAATTTTCTTTTGTAGAGATGAAGATCTCGTTGTGTTGCTGAGGCTGACCTTATGCAATCCTCCTGTTTTGCCTCCCAAAGTTCTAAGATTACAAGCGTAAGCACTATACCCAGCCAAGTTTATTTTTCTTAAGGCCAGTGAAGTTGAGCTCGTTTACAAACGAATTTGGGTAATACCATGGGGATAGAAAAATGTCACATGTACATAGACATACATAAAACATACAGATACAAACATTTTACAGCTTTCATTTAAAAATTTTAGGCATGTGTCAGGTACAATAATATAAAACTCACTAGTTTGTAAAAGAATAGCTGGATCTAAATTGTGTTTCTGGCAGATAGAATAAGTTAAGGTTACCTATTCAGATTGCAAAGATTTTTACAAATATCTGTGGAAAAGACAAGATTTTCATTTGCGCAATTTCCAAATAGCTCCTTTTTTTCCCTTCAGGTGAGAGTCATCTCCTTGAGATTTTCATTTCAAAAGAGACAACCCTCAGGCCCTAAAGAAGAAATTTTACATCTCAAAGGCACAGAGAAAGGATGAAAGTTCTCTCCTAGGAGTTTTGTAGCATATTTGCCTATTTTCAGAGGTCAGTCTTAGGAAGCTGTGGACTAAAATGTAGATGACTGAGGAGACATCTAGTGGTTGTCTATCTCCAAAGCCCATCGGAGTGGATGAAATATCCAGTCTATTTCTAACTAGCCTTTCTTTTCAGCCTCAGGTAATTGCTTTTGGAGGTCCCTAAGTCCCTTGAGAGCCAGAATTCTACAGTTCAAGAGAGTAAGGGGCTGGAGTGGGAAGGTAAAAAGTCTGGCAGTGGTAGACAGAGGGATGGAGGAGGTAGGAGCTTGGAAGGGGAACAGATAAAGGTTCAAAGGAACTGAATTAAAGATCGAAAGTGGCAGAAGGTGGAGCTGAAGCAATGGGGAAGAAGAGGTCTCAGAGCCAGTTTGGGGAGATCTTTCAAGAAGCCAGTGAAGTTTCAAGTTATTAGCAAAATTGTGTCAACAAAAAAAAGATGGCCAGAGTTGGCAGAGCATATAGTCTGCAGGATTTTGAGAAAGGAATTTTAGTTGACTGAGGTTTCCATGAGAGGAGCAGGATAAAAAGGAATAGAGAATATTCCTGACAAAACTGAACTCTTTTTTTCTTTTTCTTTTAAACCAAAGGTGTAACCATGGTAGGTTTCTTGCCCAATGTACACAGCAAGTTGATATGCTGAGATGCTGGGTTACAGCAGAGAAGGAGGGTTTTTTGTTTGTTTGTTTTTGAGATGGAGTGTCACTCTGTTGCCCAGGCTGGATTGCAGTAGTACAATCTCGGGTTACTACAGCCCGTGCCTCTGAGGTTCAAGCGATTCTCCTGCCTCAGCCTCCCACATAGCTGGGATTACAGGCATGCGCCACCACGCCCTGCTAATTTTTGTATTTTTAGTAGAGGTGGGGTATCACCATGTTGTCCAGGCTGGTCTCAAACTCCTGACCTCAAGTGATCCGCCCACCTTGGCCTCCCAAAGTGCTGGAATTATAAGTGTGAGCTACTGTGCCCGGCTGAGAAAGAGGTTTAATGGTAGGATAACCAAACAAAGAAATGGGAGAAAACCTCAAGTCTGTCTCCCTGAGGAATTTCAGATTAGGGTTTTAAAGGGTTTTGGAGTGGGCCAAAGTGTGGAGATTGTTGATTGGTTGAAGAGTGCAGGGTGAAGTCATAGGACACGGAGATGAAGAAACTATTCTTGGCCAGGCTCACGCCTATAATCCCAATGTTTTGGGAGCACAAGATGGGAGGATTGCTTGAGGGCAGGAGTTCAAGACCAGACTGGCTAACATAGGGAGACCCCATCTCTACAAAAAAAATGTAAAAATTAGCTGGGTGTGGTGGTATGCACCTGTAGCCCCAGCTAATAAGGAGGCCGAGGCTGGAGGATAACTTGAGCCCAGGAGTTTGAGGCTTTAGTGAGCTATGATCATGCTACTTCACTCCAGCCTGGGTGACAGAGCAAGACCCTATCTTAAAAAAAAAAAGAAAAGAAAAAGAAAGTATATTCTTATGCTGATTTTATTCTTCTCTGAGGGTCTTGAAACTGGTTGCCTTCAGTCTTTCCACTGGAATTCAGGATCTGAAAAATATCTTAAGTAGTCCTTAAAAAAAAGCCTTATGATTCCAATGTCAGAGATCCTATCTGTAGGAACAATGGGAATGCAAATAGCCAGCATCTAGTACTACATGACTTTCAGCAAGAGGAAAGTGGGCCAAAGGGCAGCCTGAATAATTTTTAATTATAACTGTATTTCTGTCCAGAACCTAGCATGCAATTCCTGTCACCCCTCTGGGGACATTTTCAAAGGTATATTTATCAAGTGACTTGACCAAAACCAATAAGCCCTTAATGGCTTAACTGTGCTCACAAGAGGTGTCTCTATAGAGGGTGCAAAGATACGGTCCTCCCAAGATCTAGAGCCACTCCCAGAGATAGCCAAAAGAGAATCCTCTGAGAGCTGGCAACAGTTGGTAGGACCCTAGCTACAAGCAGGATACAACCCCCATTTCTGTCCAGCCATATTATTGGGGGCTGCCAACCTTTTAGTTGGCTGCCTGCAAACACAGGCTTCATAACCTGTGTAATCAGACAGGTAGAAAGCCAAGCTAAGCTTTCAGGACACAAGATGAGACCAACAGGAAAGCAAAAGCTGTCTCTGAGAGGGAAAGGATCAAGCCAGAGTCATAATCCAAAAAAATCAATTTGTACAGATGTTTTTCTCCTGCTAATCAAAAGTTAGAAAATAAGAAACAAGGAAAAGTGTTTGCCTTCCTCTTCTCTTCTAGGTCCTGCAGACAGATTGAGGAGAGTTGACTTTGGTAAGAATTCTTACCCTTAGCCAGCTTCTGTCAGTTTTCCCAGGATCTCATTGGCAGGTTCCAGAGTGAGCAGGGTACTCCAGAGATCCTATCCTCATTGCCAGAAACTCTAGGGGAGGAAAGATACTTTTCTCTCTGTCCTTCATAGTTTCTAGTTGTGGTGGACTCCTGTAACAAAGGATAGACTCACAAGAGAAAAAGTTTAATAGCTTGTACAGTGGTCCCCCCTTATCTGAGGAGAATATATTCCAAGAACCCTGGGGATGTCTGAAACCACAGGTAGTACCAGACCCTATATATACATTTTTTTCTATAAATACATACCTATACTTCATTTATAAATTAGACACAGTAAGAAATTAACAACAACAATAAAATACAACAATTGTAACAATTTGCCAGCATCACTACTCTTGTGCTTTGGGGCTATTATTAAGTAAAACAAAGGTTACTTGAACAGAAGCACTTCAGTACTACAACAGTTGATCTGATAACCAAGATGGCTACTAAGTAACCGGTGGTGTATACAGCATGGATCTGCTGGACAAAGGAATGATTCGCATCTTGGGTGCGATGGAGCAGAATGGCATGAGATTTCATCATACAATTCAGAATGGGATGCAATTTGAAACTTATGAGTTGTTTATTTCTGGAATTTTCCATGTAATATTCTTGGACCATGGTTGACCACAGGTAACTGTACCCAGGGAAAACAAAACTGCAGATAAGGGGCGACGATTGTATACCTCATGTATACATGGGAGATAACCATGGAAGGATGAGTAAATCTCCCCTTCTCTTGTGATTGATTTTT
Source organism: Cacajao melanocephalus (assembly GCA_963573385.1). Taxonomy (NCBI): domain Eukaryota; kingdom Metazoa; phylum Chordata; class Mammalia; order Primates; family Pitheciidae; genus Cacajao; species Cacajao melanocephalus. Next base: position 6,337 of record CAUYLG010003779.1, read on the forward strand.
TTTGTAGTATACCGTTTTGATTCTCTTCTCATTTCCTTTTATGTGTATTTTTTTTTTTTTTAAGTAGAGGCAAGGTATCACTGTGTTACCCAGGCTGGACTAGAGCTCCTGGGTTCAAGTGATCCTCCCTCCTCAGCCTCCTGAGTAGCTGAGAGTATAGGTGCATGCCACCTCACCTGGCTTCTTTTCATATGTATCTTTTAGGGGTTTTTTTCTTAGTGGTTAGCCTGGGGATTATGATGAGCATCTTGAGTTTACAGCAAACTAGTATGAATTAATACTAACTTAGCTTCAATAGTATAGTATATACGAAAACTGCTTCTATACAGCTCTACCTCTTCTTTATGTAGTTATTGTCGCAGAGTACATCTTTATACATTGTGTACCTATTTAGAGATGAAATCTTTCTCATATTTCTTAGTCTGAAATAGCCAATGAGACATTCTTAAGTCGAAAGCAATATAAATATCAGAGTGAGTTGCTTTTAGGTATTCAATTGTTTTGTGGTAATATAAAAATCCCTTCTATGCATAAATGCATTTTCTTTTCATTGACAGAAGTTTGTTTTTTTGGTTTTGGGTTTGGTTTTTGAGACAGTTTCACTCTGTCACCCAGGCTGGAGTGCAGTGGCATGATCTTGGTGCACTGCAACCTCTGATTACTGGGTACAAGCTATTCTCCTGTCTCAGTCACCTGAGTAGCTGGGATTACAGGCATGTGCCACGATGCCTGGCTAATTTTTGTATTTTTAGTAGAGACAAGATTTCACCATGTTGACCAGTCTGGTCTCGAACTCCTGACCTCAAGTGATCTGCCTACCTTGGCCTCCCAAAGTGCTGGGATTATAGGCTTGAGCCACCGCACCCGGCCTATATGTCAGAAGTCTTTTTTTTTTTTTTTTTTAACATTTGGCAGATAGTAAGAAATTTTTATTAAGTACAAAGACATTTTTCATTTGGTTGTTGATTTGTTTAAATCATTGGTGTGTGAATATCTTGTGAAAGCATTTTTAAAAGTGGTCATGAGAGTCTTCATAATGGTTAACATTATACCTAAAAGGGCAGTATGGAATTTGCTGGATTTTTAGAAGATAACGCAAGTGAGAAGCAAAGACAGATTTTCTTACATTCAGGCCTACATAATGAATTACACTTTTGCCCTAAGACACAAGCACCAATTCAGACTGTGGAGTTAGCATCTTTCAAAGGTTTATTTCTAATTCCTCTTTGAGTTAAGGATTACGAGACAGAGAGATAACTGTATGCACATTTTTCTCTATCTTTCAAACATTAAATTTTTAACATAATTTATATAATATTCAGGAATTTCAAGTATCCTACTTAATATGGTTTTGCATGTGATTGTTTTAAGAGGAAATTAGATATAAACAAGTCAAATGTTTTAACCAAAGATAAGAGTAATATGAAGACCTCAAGCCTCTTTGAATGCACAAGGCTTATATTAGCCTTTTCACCCTACTCCTGTATAGGAATTAATAAATGGAGGGTCACTTCCTTTGCAATTAAAGGGAACAAGAAAATATTATTTCAAACCAGTATATATAATTCCTACCTAAAACAGATCATTAGATTCTGTCATCTGGGAATGAGTATTTTGGGGGTATCAGGCTCTAGTATAACATTAAAACATTCTGCTAATTTAATTTCCAATTTATTTTCTAAAGCATGCCATTAAAATGTGCTTTTTATTTTATTTTTATTATTTTTTGAGACAGTCTCACTCTGTCACCCAGGCTGGAGTGGAGTGGCGCAATCTCGGCTCACTGCAACCTCTGCCTCCTGGGTTCAAGCGATTCTCCTGCCTCAGCCTCCTGAGTAGCTGGGATTACAGGTGCCTGCCACCATGTCTCACTAATTTTTGTGTTTTTAGTAGAGACAGGGTTTCACCGTATTGGCCAGGCTGGTCTCAAACTTCTGACTTCAAGTGATCCACCGACCTCGCCCTCCCAAAGTGCTAGGTTTACAAGCATGAGCCACTGCATCTGGCCTACATGTGCTTTTTAGAAGAAAGGAGTGGGATGCAAGAAGCAATGATGAGAAAAAAAAAAAAAAAAGATGGCCGGGCGTGGTGGCTCACGCCTGTAATCCAAGCACTTTGGAGGCCAAGGCGGGCGCATCACCTGAGGTCGGGAGTTCAAGACCAGCCTGACCAACATGGTGAAACCCCGTCTTAGGGAAAAAAAAAAAAAAAAAAAAAAAAAAAGAAGCAATGATGACCAGTCATTGATGAAATATATTCATAATACTTAAATAAACATTGACTAAAAATAAAAATTACTGATTTTGTTGGGGAAGATTATAATAAGAGTAGCACTGAAATACTAGATAAGCTAAGATGGAAGATAAAAATTTGGAGTTAAATGTATTAAGATCTTTGTTTTGTTCAAAAGGGGAATAAAGATACTAACTTTGGACTGTATGCATATTAAAATTTAATGGTACCCAGAAATCCCACCCCTAAGTATTTACCAAGAGGAATTAAAACTTATTTTCACACAAAAGCCTGTATGTAAATGTAAAATCTGAAACAACCCCCAACTGGTGAATGGGTAAATAATGGTACATCTGTGTAATGGAATACTACTACTTAGCAATATACAGGAATGAACTATTGATACATTCAATAACATGAATACATCTTCAATTCATTATTCTAAGTGAAAGAAGCCAAAGTCAAAAGGCTGCATACAATACAATTCCTACATTACCTTATGCAAAAGGCAAAACTAAGAGTGTAAAACAGATCAGTAATTAGTATGGGTTGGGGTGAAAGGAGGGATATATAGCGGGGTACTAAGAGGGAATTTGAGGCATGAAGAAACTCTTCTGTATCTTAATTGTGGTAGTGTTTACACAGCTCTGCATTTGTCAAAACTCAGAACTGTACACCAAAAATGAATTATACTGTATATAAATTTAAAGATATATTTTAAGGGTGACTCTAAAAGAAGTAGAATGTGTAACGTCCAAACCAGTAGAAAGGGGAAACATAATCAGTGAAACAGGGGAAGGAGGAAAGAAACGTAGAAAAAGCAAAGTTAATACAAAGCACAAAAATAATATACTAGAGATAGTTTCAATATAACTAATCGGAAGGCCCCATACAAATCAGAAAGACAATCCACAGACTGGGAGAAGACATTCTTAGCGCATGTGACCAACACAGGATTAATATTCAGAAAATATAAGTAGGTTTCATAAGTCAATAAGAAAAACAGGTAAATTCAAAAATGAGCAAAGAATATGAGTAGGGAATTCACAGAAAAGGAAATCCAAATGATCAATATATTTATAAGATCAATCTCACTATAATCAGGGGAATGCAGAATAAAACTGTAAGGTATTATACTTCACAAGCATCAGATTACCAAAAATGGAAAAGCTTTACAGCATTAAGTGATGGTCGTGATGAGCAATGTAATCTCATTCATGGTAGGAATATAAATTGGCACAACTACTTTGAAAAGCGATAGTAATATTTAATAAGATCAAAGCTGTCCACATCTTATGACTAATTCTAATCTTAGATAGGATATATATCCCACACCTTGTTTGAAGAGAAATCTATGAGAATGTTTATTTCTGTATTGTCTGTAATGGGTTAAAAAAAAAAAAAAAAGGAACAAGCTATGTGTGTTCAACAGAATGGATGAATTGTTTGCATTTATAAAATACAGCGTTATATAACAGTTGAATGAATTAGTACTATATGTATCAACACAGATAAATGTCTGAAACAATGGTGTGCAAAACACAGGAAAATACATCCACTGTGATACCATTTATTTAAATTTAAAAAAAGTATTAAAACTATTTAAATTACTTTTAAAAAATTTAAAAGTGTTTATAATATTTGAGGACACATATTTACCTATTATTAACAAAGTGAAGAGACAACCCACAGAATGGGAAAAAAATATTTGCAAACTACCCATGTGACCAAGGATTAATAACCAGAATATATAAGGAGCTTAAACAACTCTATAAGAATAAATATAATCTATCAAAATAACAGGCCAAAGATTTGAATAGACATTTCTCACAAGAAGGCTTATAAATGGCAAACAGGCATATGAAAAGGTGCTTAACATACACTGATCACCTGAAAAATGCAAATCAAAACTACAATGGGATATCATCTCACCCCAGGTAAAATAGCTTATATCCAAAAGACAGGCAATAACAAATGCTGACAAGGATGTGGACAAAAGGAAACCCTTGTACACTCTTAGGAGTGTAAATTAGTACAGTCACTATGGAGAACAGTTTGGAGGATTCTCAAATAGCTAAAAAGTCAGCTACTATATGATCCAACAATTCACTGCTGGGTATATACCCAACAGAAGGAAATCAGTATATTAAAGAGGTATCTGCACTCCTGTTTCTTGCAGCAGTGTTTACAATAGCTGAGATTTGAAAGTAATCTAAGTGTCCATCAACAGATGACTGGATAAAGAAAATGTGGTACATATACACAATGGAATACTATTTAGCCATGAAAAAGAATGAGATCCTGTCATTTGCAATCACATGGATGGAACTCGAGGGTCATTATGTTAAGTGAAATAACCCAGGCCCTTAAAGACTAACATGACATGTTCTCAGTTATTTGTGGGGTCTAAAAATAAAAACAATTGAACTCATGGACATAAAGAGTAGAAGGATGATTACTAGAGGCTGGGAAGGGTAGTGGGGGCCTGGTGGGGAAGTGGGGATGGTTAATGGGTCCAAAAAAAAATAGAATGAATAAAACCTACTATTTGATAGTGCACTAGAATGACTATAGTCACTAATAATTGTACATTTTAAAATAACTCAGAGTGTAATTGGATTGTTTGTAACTCAATGGATAAATGCTTCAGGGGATGGATACCCCATTATCCATGGTGTGCTTATTTCACATTGCATGCCAGTATCAACACATCTCATGTACCCATAAATATATACACCTACTATGTACCCACAAACGTTTAAAAAAGAATAAAAGGAATACTATAAACAACTTTATGCTCATGAATTCAACAACATAGAAGAAATGAACCAACTCTTCAAACTATAAGCTACAAACCACAGAATCACGAATGATCAAAACTGAACCAATATAAAATAGGTAATTGGAATTGTCCTATAACCATTAAATAAATTGGATTGATAACTATAAAGCTCTCAAGAAAACAAATCTCCAGGCCCATGTTGTTTTACTGATAATTCTACCAAACATTTGAAAAAGATTTTACGCAATATCTTCCAGAAGTAAGAAAAGGAAACAGTTCCAAACTCATTTTATAAGGCCATTATTAACCTGATACAAAATTCTAAGACAGTATAGGAAGGAAGGAAGAAAGGAAGGAAAGAAGGAAGGAAGGAAGAAAGGAGGGAGGGAGGGAGGGAGGGAGG
>CAUYLG010003783.1:0-50506 GCA_963573385.1 Cacajao melanocephalus
GGCTTTGCTCACCATGGGACCAGACCCGTTGAAATGCACCTGGTACCTCGGTTGGAGCTAGGAGATCTCTGGATTTCTGCATCTCTCTCACTGGGTGTTGTGCACTGGAGTTGTGACTAATCGGCCGTCTTGGATCTCCCATCGATCTGATGGTTTTACAAGGGGCTTTTCCTCCTTTAGCTCAGTACTTCTCCTTGCCGCCGCTATGTGAACAAGGATGTGTTTGTTTCCCCTTCCACCATGATTGTCCAGTCTTGCAGAACTGTGAGTCAATTAAACCTCTTTCCTTTATAATTTATCCAGTCTTGGGCATGTCTTTATTAGCAGTGTGAAAACAAACTAATACATTGGATGCAGTGGCTCACGCCTGTACTCCCAGCACTTTGGGAGGCTGAGGCAGGTGGATCACTTGAGGCCAAGAGTTCAAGACCAGCCTGGCTAACATGGTGAAACCCCATCTCTACTAAAAACACAAAAATTAGCTGGCATGGTGGTGCACACCTGTAATCTCAGCTACCTCAGAGGCAGTGGTGGGAGGATCACTTGGAGGCAAAGGTTACCGTGAGCTGAGATGGTGCCACTGCACCCTAGCCTGGGTGACAGAGTGAGACTCCATCTCAAAAAAAAAAAAAAAAAGTGACAGCTGCCACCTGGCTCATTCTCAGGACCCTTGGCACCAACCCACTATGCTGAGGAAGCCCAAACTAGCCTACAGAAAGACCACTTGTGGAGGTCCTCATGGAGAGTAACTGAGGCCTCCAGCCAGCAGCAACCACCAGATGTGAGCCTGGACACCCACCAGCCTTCAAATCTTTCAGCTGGAGGCCCCAACGTAGGAAGCACAAGCCATCCCTGTGTGCCCTGACATAGTTCCTCATCCACAGAATCAAAAAAGGCTGCTGTAGCTCAGTCAAGTTTTGGGGTAATTTGTTTCTAGCCAAAGTAGCTGGAACATCCAGTTAAACAGTGAAAGTTTCCTTTCAATCTACCCTCATTTAATTTGTTTTTAATTTTTATGGGTACATAGCAAGTGTATATATTAATTTTTAAGTTTTAATTGACAGAACTTCTTCTTGTTGTTTAACGATTACCCCGATCTTCTCATGCCTGCTCAGAAGCACCACCTTCCCAGGGTTACAGCACTGCCCCCAACACGTGACTTATCCTCTAAACCATGGCCAGAATTTGGCAGTCTCCCCAATAGTAAAATCTGGCTCCAAGAACCAAGAGAAGGAAGTAAGTACAGTGTTCTCGTCACTGCATCAATAAGAGCGTGTTCTCAGATGTCTACTCCCATCCTGGAGGTTCCAGGCTCTGCTACTATGGAGCATTCTGCTCTCCCAGGGAGGCAGCCCCCACAAGGTACACAATGATGATGCCTCTGAATCCAGGCTGACACCATCAACTACTCCAACTGTTTAAGGAAAACACCTCGAGGAAGGGGCAGCAAGAGAACTGAAGCACTCCAGGGACAGATGTGTGGTGGATCAGCTCCACAATGGAAGTAAAAGGAAATTCGGTACCAAGGTTCAGTCACCCTTAGTTACTGAGGGGCCAGCTACAAGCGAAGGTCACATGGCAGAAAGAACAAAGGAGGGGAGACAAACGGCAGCTAGGTCAGTCCACAGCCAGGTGCAAGGAAGGGACAGTGGCCTCCACTTACATGTCTCTGCTTATGAATGGGGGGTAACCACGTATCTCCTTTCCCTTTTTAAACTGAAAATCAAAATAAAATTTTCTGTTTATCTTCCTTTCCTGCCACTATTATACAAAGAGTATGTTAGAGGTGGCAAAAAATGATCACTTAGTGGTAAAGCGTAATCAGTTGTGACAGGATAGTGACACACGCGGAGGGAGAACGGACTTTACTCAGATACTGCAGGTTTCGTGTTTAACAAGGGGGGCCAGGACAGCCTCCAGCAGAGCAGCCAGATGCCCCCCCAAACAGGAGACGAGTCCCGTGCGGGTGTGCGTGAGAGAGGTGGCTCACAAATGGAAGCAGACGGGCACGGGTGCACGGCCTGGCAGTGGCTCTCAGGAGCTGCGGGCTCCCGAGGACAGCTACCCTCTAGAGCGTACCTAAGACACAGTGATGGGATCCCTGGGCCAAGTCTGTCCTGAAGACCCCCTCCTGCTTGCTGCAGAGAACTGAATATTCAAAGTGAAAGGAAAGGAGAATGCTCATCCCATATCAAACAGCTCTCATCTTCCAAAGTTTCTCAAAAACGATTGTTACTCAACAAATAAAAAAACAAAAAACCTCCAACCTGGGAGACAGAGTGAGACCCTGTCTAAAAAAAAAACAAAAAGAAAAGAAAAAACAAACAACAAAACCAAACTTATATAACTACTCAGAGGCAGGCAGAGTTGGGAGGAAAATCCACCAGGCCCCTCTGCTGCCTTTCTGATAGTCACCTCGTTCAGCCCATGGATTCAAAGACAGCTAGTCTTAGGCACACTGTCACATAAACCATCCCAAATCTGGCTCATTTCAGTTAATTCAACAAATGAATATAAACCACCAGCAAAGCACTGTGTATTGTTATATATAACCTTCTCCTATTAAGCTTGTGCTTTTTCTAGAAAGATGGTGTTTTAAATGCCAAGTATGTCAGCATTTCTTGAACGTCTACAACCTAAACACGTGCACTCTGGAGTCTGAAAAATAACACACTATATTATTCAAATCCTCAAAAGCTGGTGTTTAAAAGAGGTGAAGCAGGAGCTTTGTCTAGTTAAAAAGGCAAGCAGGGCATCCAAAGTGCCATGAGGGGAATGGAGCTGCTTCTGTATTAGCCAAGTCTCAGGCCAGCATGTGCTCAGTGTGCTGTTTGCTCATGAGATAATCCCACTTCCACATGTGGTTCCTACACATCTGTCTCCCCCACAAGGGCTCTAAGATGTCTGAATTTACAGAGATATTTATCACATCGTTACTGCAAAATTAGGCCAAATTTCAACAATTAAAGGTATATTAAATCCTTTCAGAACAAGAGCTGCTCAGAAACAAGTGCACGTATAAATAAAACAGGGCGGTAACTTTGTAAGCCATCATACGCCCATTCAATAACGTATGATGCAATTATCAAAATGGACATTTACAAAGATATCATAATATGAAAAACCTGATTTTTGTGGGAAAAGAATACAGTATAACAAGAATGTAAAATAAAAATAAAATGTGTACATAATATCAATTTAAAATAAGTATACTAAATATTTAAATCTATAAATTTTAAAATGGGTTAATTTTTCCCATTCAGCTTTTTCTAAGGTAGGGTGTGTGTGTGTGTGTGTGTGTGTGTGTGTGTGTGTGTTTGTTTTTGAGATGGAGTCCCACACTATCACCCAGGCTGGAGTTCAATGGTACAATCTCGGCTCACTGCAACTTCCACCTCCCGGGTTCAAGCGATTCTCCTACCTCAGCCTCCCAAGTAGCTGGGATTACAGGCGCCCACCACCATGCCTGGCTACTTTTTTATATTTTTTGTGGAGACGGGGTTTTCACTATGTTGGCCAGGCTGGTCTCCAACTCCTGACCTCATGATCTGCTCGCCTCAGCCTCCCAAAGTGCTGGGATTACAGGTGTGAGCCACCACGCTCAGCCCTAAGTAGCATACATTTTTATGAAAAAATATTGTTACAACTGAAAAAAAAGCACTACACATTTTGAGATTGCACTATCAGATTCTGAACAGGTATAATGGCAGAGAGGACTGAGCAAACGGTGGGTCCCTCCACCTGCCTTGACTGAACTCAGCCCCCTTGGTCTAAGGACCACCCCCGACGCTCACCAGCTGACTAGAAAAGAAGAAAAGGGTAGCTTTCCATGCCCCCAACTCCTGAAGTGCTACCAAGCCTCTACTGCAGTCTTGTCATGGCCATTTCCATCCTGCCCAGCAGAATGTGGGTTCCTAAAGCCCAAATATTACTCCTTTTCTAGCCACCCCACTCCCTGCTCCACTAAAGCCTAGGTTAGTGGTTTCCCCACGGAGAATGCTCTGTCAGTCCCTAGTGTGCAAACACCACCTTACAAAGCGGCAGCCCCCACTGTGAAGGTGCCTTCAAGAGCTCTGCCCGTATCATCACACACTCGTCTCTATCAAACTCTCTGGGAGAAATCCTGGCTTACTCGTGGCACTAAGAAGAGCCACAATCTGCTAGCAATCTGCATTCTAATCTCATGGTTACCACAGGAAGCAGGACTTTTGGGTTCTTGTTCATAACTGGTCACCAGAAAACTTGGAATCACATTCACCGCCCATTAACAACGGCACGTCCATCACCATGACGTTTATTTTGAGCCTCATTCCTAGCTCCTCCATTTTAAATTTCTTTTGCCCCACTTTTGCCTCAAGCTCCTAGGTGACATTGTATGTACCTTCACAAGCTTTCTGAGCTTCTTTCAAAATCAGCCCAAGTGTAAATATATCAGTAACAATACAGGCTTCACCCCAAGCAGCGAGATCTGCTGTGGCTAACTTCCATAAAGGCTTTCTTTCCAAACAGAGCAAGGAGAGGCACCCATTTTTCCCACCCAGGTTCTTATTTTACAAAGCCCACAGAAAAGAAGGATACCCATACCTTAACTCCATCACCGGTGCAAATAACATGCTCAGGAGAGCCGGGAGGCCAGGGATAGGAGGCATCAGAGAAGTTTCTCTCAGCAGCATCGTAGATCCTGTTCAAGTCATGCTAAATCAACATTAGACACTAACTCACACTGCTGAGGGTGGCGTTCCCTCCCAGCCCGCTCCTACTTATCTGCAGGCAACCTCTCCTCTGCCGAGTCTGCCCTGTCCACCCCAATAGTAAAGGACTCCCTGTTCTCCGTTCCCACAGCACCTTACAGAGAGACACTCCACTATGATGCTTAAGCTTTTACCCCACTTGGGGATAACTCTTCTATTTGGTTACTCTTTACATCAGGCTATTGGGTTTTTCCCAGGGCCAAGAGCTTGGATGTATTCTACTTTGAAGCCAAGCAGCGTGGAAGGAATAAAAGATCCAGGAGTCAATTATTAATACTTCCCACGTCCTTGTATAAAAGGAAAAGTCAGAATGCTCCATTGCTTAAACTCACACCAGCCAAAGCACTCAGAAAATGGCCTAAAAGAACAGCACTAAATGTAGACTTGTCCATCAATTATAGGATAAATTGTTCCTAGCAGCTGAAGTCAGGGTAAAGAAAAAAAGAGAGGACAAGGTATGAATAGAAGCCTTAAATTACCAGTCGCATTGACGGACAAGGAAGCTGCAACCAGCATCCTCTGGTGTAGGTCTTCAGGGGCGTCACTGATAATGACAGAGTTGATGCTCTCCTTCTCAATCCAAACACACCTAAAAGGCAGGAGCACCAGGAGATGGAGTGGCTGATCCACCAACAAGGCAATGTGCTCTGCCAACCAACAAGCAACCCATTTCAAAAACACGAATGGGAAACTGCGATGACAGACGGGAAGAAATAAAAATTTAACTCCCCACTCTCCTGCACATCTCCTTTCAGTGGACCACCTTTTCACACACGAGTCCTCAGGCTGGTCCTCAGCTCTCTTCTCTCTCTACTCCTTCCTGCGTGATGCCAACCACTCCTTGGCTGAGGAACCACCCACACACAGTGGATGACCGAACCTCCACCTCTGCTTAAGACCCTCTGTCCTGCACTGCCAACCCATAAGGGCCATCACCTGCACCCTGGCAGAGGGAATTGAGTGTGGCCCACCTCACAGTTCCTCCGTCACCTCTCAGCAGAAGCCTGCCACAGTCCCAGCAAGGGCACCCTTTATTCTTCCTCTTCCCTCATCACTGACTCTAATGCAGCTCCAGCCTTCTGCTTCCGCTTTGAAAGCACTGGTGAAGCTGCTTCTGTACTTCCTGCCATGGACTCAGTCTCCCATCCTCCCACCCTGGGTTATAGCAGGGACCAGCCTCAGAAGGATGTTCCTGCCTGAGATCTTTCTATTCTGAAATCCAATGCTGGCTTCACACTGGGGCTCCTGAGACTGTGACCACAGGCAGGTCCCCAGAGGCCTTGTGGAAATGCAGGCTCGTTTGTAAGGCCCAAGGGGACCTGGGCATCTGCATTTCCAATGTGCTCCCTGGAGGACATTTTGAGAAGCCAAGGCTTACCCAAAGACATCATTCTAAAATGCACAGAGTAAGACTCATCAACCCTTTCAGGATGAAGTCTACAAAGCTTGCCCTCATCTGCAGCAAGCTCTCCATCTCCCTTCCCCCTACCCAATTCTCCAATCATACTAAACTTACTTGAGTTCCTCACACGTGGGAAGTCTAAAGCTCGGACCTAAGCACTTGCCAGTGGAGCCACCCTCATCCCACCTCCCGTCTTCCTCCAACACCTGCACCTTGGCTGATGCCTCTGCATCCACCAAGCCTCAGATTTCTCTAGAAAAGCTCCATGGTCTTCAAGGGTGGCTGGCGCCCCCTAGATACTTTCATGATGTTCCGTGCCCTTATCAAGATCCCTATCACCCTCTACTGTAGTTACCAACTTCCCCTACGTCTCCCCAACTGGATCCATAATTTTCATGAAGACGAACAACCGTTTCTTGTTCACTACTGTTTGCCCCAAACCACACACTGCTCCTGGCATACAGTGGGCACTCACAGCTTTGCTGGATAACAATTGTAACAAGAACAGAAAAAAATGTAGTCTCTGATAAAAGATACTCAAAAATGGCTTATGTAGAACAGCTTTCACATGAGAGAGAATACCTCAAATTAGGAGCTGGGAGAGAAATGAGAGGTTAGAAAAGATAACACATTCCAACAGTTTAGATATAAAGATACATTATTTCCTGATGAGGTCTATTAATAGAAAAGCAGACCAAAAAAATTCATGGAAAACTGCAGTTCATCATACCTGAATTTGGATATTCTGGTCAAGCTATGGCACTTCAGCTCATAAGGGTTAAAAGGCCCGTGAAGTATCGCCTGCGTGCACAAAATGTAGGAAGCGTCACCAACAAACAAGATAGCACCTAACATGAACTTTTAAAATGCAAAAGTCAGTTCAACCTTCGAAGAAAAAAAAGACATCTCATTCATAATGTCCTCACGATTCAGTTAAGAAAAAATGCCTTAAAGAAGGTATTTTTCTGGGATGTAACTGATTCTCTTCAATGATTTCACTAACATTCCTCGATATATATGTTTAAGAAAGCCTTTGAACAACAACAACAATAATCACGGATAATTTAGTGAAAATACTATTATTTCCATTGCAGCAGATCAACGCAGTTGCATAGGCAGACCTGAGCCCACACAGCCAGAGGCTGGGGAAACACAAGTGGAGTCCCTCCGCAAGGGGACATCCCAGCCAGCCCTCTTCTCCAGGCAGGCGGGTAGCGCCAGCTCCAACAGCCAGCCAGGGAGTCTAAGGCTGGGACCAGTCCTCTGAGTTCACACACTGTGTTTCCTTCAGTTTGACAAAAAAAGCAAGTGTCAGGATGGTTTAAAAAAAAAAAACTAGTCAAAGCTTCTCTCTAAACCCCACTAAACACTAAACTCTAGGGTTTTTTCTTATTATAATAGGATCCATTATGAGACAAGTAACAGCATTAAAAACCAGAAAAGAAAAAACCACCATGACTACTGACTACAACTCCCAGCATATAAACGTAGAATGATACTGAGCTTTTAAATTATATTTTAAAACTCCTACAATCACCTTACAGTTTGGAGTACCCAGTTTATTGGAAGAAAAGCTCTCTAACAAAATCTGGATGAGGTATTTCTCTTCGTCTTTCATGGGAGTTGGCACAGAGCCATCTGTCATGTTTTCCACTGACTTGGAAAAGAGGCCCTTGAGAACTTCATGGCTTTGCTGAACAAATAAGAAAAGTTTGTTTTGTTAATAACAAAAAAAAAAAAAGATTACAAGCAGTTTCTTCCAAACTAATCAAAATATTTCATAGGCACAGTCTTATAGGGAAATAATGTTATCAAGTTCATTTTAAGAGTCAAACAAAAGAAATAAGAAAAGATTTAGATCCTTATTTCTTCAAACAAAAGAAATCAGACAGCCTTTGTGACATTTTAGCCATTAGAGAATTTAAGAGAAATAAACTTTTTTTTTTTTACAGTCTTTACAGTTTTTTGGGTTTTTTGAGACAGAGTCTCATTCCTGTTAACCAGGCTGAAGTGCAGTGGTGCAATCTCAGCTCACTGCAACCTCTGCCTCCTGGTTCAAGCAATTCTCCTGCCTTAGCCTTCCAAGTAGCTAGGATTAAAGGTGCCCAGCACCACGCCAGGCTAATTTTTGAATTTTCAGTAGAGATGGGGTTTCACCCTGTTGGTGAGGCTGGTCTTGAACTGCTGACCTCAGGTGATCTGCCCACCTCGACCTCCCAAAGTGCTGAGATTACAGATGTTAGCCACCACACCCAGCCTACAGTTTTTTTAATTTTCTTTTTTCTTCTCTATCATTCCAAGAAACATTTTTACAGGACTTTTTTATATGTAAAATTTTGGTTTTACACTGGAAATATTAACATAATTTCCTGAAGTGTTTTTATACAAATTAAATACAGAATTTAACCAGCACTCTAGCTAACATTTTGCTAGACTGTCCTTTCCTGATTCCCAGCACTCTTCATCCCCAGCAGAAATAACAGAAGTAAAATAAAGGACCTTCAACAACAGCTTCAAAAATGGCCTCTCTGATCATCTCAATTGATGCAGAAAAAGCACTTGATAAAATTCAACATTACTTCAAGATAAAAAAAAAAATTCTCAGCGAATTAAGTATAGAAGAAACATACCTCAACACAAGAAAGGCCATATATGACAAACCCACAGCAAACATCATACTAAAGAGGGAAAAGCTAACATCTTTTCCTCTAAGAACCAGAACAAGACATGGATGCCCACTCTTACCATTTATATTCAACATAGTACTGGAAGTCCTAGCCAGCAAAATCAGGCAAGAGGAAGAGAAGGGCATCCAAATTGGAAAAGAACAAGTCAAAATGTCCCTCTGCAGATAACATGATGTTGTATATAGAAAAACCTAAAGACTTCACCAAAAAACTCTTAGAGCCAATAAATGAATTTAGACAAGTTGCAGGATACAGAAATCAGCATACAAAAATCAGTAGCATTTCTATACCCCATTAACTAGCTAAAAAAAAAGACATCAAGAAAGCAATCCCATTTACAATACCTACAAAAATAAAATGAAATACCTAGGAATAAATTTAACCAAGGAGGTGAATGATCTCTATAATGAAAACTACAAAATACCAATTAAAGCAACTGAAGAGGACACAAACAAATAAGACATCCCATGTTTATGAACTGGAAGAATTTATATTGTTAAACTGACCATACTATCCAAAGCAAGCTACAGATTCAATGCAACTCCAATCAAAATACCAATGACTTCTTCACAGAAATAGAAAAAACCAATCCTAAAGTTCATATGGAACCACAAAAGACCCCAAAAGCCAAAGCAATCCTGAGCAAAAAGAACAAAGCAAGAGGCATCACAGTACCTGACTTAGAAATATACTACAAAGCTATGGTAACCAAAACAGCATTATACTGGCATAAAAACAGACACACAGATGACCAATAGAACAGAACAGAGAACCCATAAATAAAGCCACACATTTACAGACAACTGATTTTCAACAAAGGCTTAAGAACATTCACTGAGGAAAGGACAGTCTCTTCAATAAATGGTGCTGGGAAAACTGGACATTCAAATGCAAAAGAATAAAACTAAACTCCTATGTCTTGCCATATATAAAAATCAACTCAAAATGGGTTAAAGACTTAAATGTAAGACCTAAAACTATAAAAACTACTAGAAGAGGACAAGGAGAAGTACTTTAGCAGACTGATCTGGGCAAGGATTTTATGGCCAAGACTTCAAAAGCAGAGGGAACAAAGAATAGACAAATGGAACTATATTAGACTAAAAACCTTCCGCATAGTGAAGGAAACAATCAACAGAATGAAGAGACAACCTGTAGAATAGGAGAAAATATTTGCAAACTACTCATCTGACAAAGGACTAATATCCAGAATATACAAGGCACTCAAACAGCAAAAAAGCAAATAATCCAATTAAAAAATAGGCAAAGGATCTGAACAGACACTGCTTTTTTTTTTCAGTATTCATTTTTTTTTAATTGCATTTTAGGTTTTGGGGTACATGTGAAGAACATGCAAGACTGGTGCATAGGTACACACATTTCTTAAAAGAAGACATACAGGCCAGGTGAGGTGGCTCATGCCTGTAATCCCAGCACTTTAGGAGGCCGAGGCAGGCGAATCACCTGAGGTCGGGAGTTCGAACTAGCCTGACCAACATGGAGAAACCCCGTCTCTACTAAAAATACAAAATCAGGCCGGGCGAGGTGGCTCACACCTGTAATCCCAGCACTTTGGGAGGCCAAGGCGAGCAGATCACCTGAGGTCAGTAATTCAAGACCAGCCTGGCCAACATGATGAAATCCCATTTCTACTAAAAATAACAAACAAACAAAAAAAGGCCAGGTGTGGTGACAGGTGCCTGTAATCCCAGCTACTCAGGACGCTGAGGCAGGAGAAACACTTGAACCCAGGAGGCAGAGGTTGCAGTGAGCCAAAATCGTACCACTGCACTTCAGCCTGGGCGACAGAGTGAAACTCCATCTCTCCCTATATATGTGTGTGTGTGTGTGTGTGTGTATATATATGTGTGTGTGTGTGTATATATATATATGCGTATATATATATATATGTATATATGTATTTGGTATACACACACAAAATTAACCAGGTATGGTGGCACATCCCTGTAATCCCAGCTACTCGGGAGGCTAAGGCAGGAGAATCACTTGAACCCAGCAGGCGGAGGTTGCAGTGAACCGAGATCACATCATTGCACTCCAGCCTGGGCAACAAGAGTGAAACTCTGTCACACACAAAAAAAAGAAAGACATACAAATAACCAACAAATATATGGAAATTATCAACAATACTAATTATCAGGGAAATTCAAATCAAAACCATAATGAGAGATATCATCTTACCCTAGTTAGAATGGCTATTATCAAAAAGACAGAAAGTAAATGCTGGTAAGGATGCTGAGAAAAGGGAATTCTTATATACTCTCGGTGGGAAGGTAAATTAATACAGTCTTTATTGAAAACGGTGTGAAGGTTACTCAAAAAACTAAAGACAGTAGGAACATACAATCCAGCAACCCCACTACTGGGTATTTAACCAAAGGAAAGGAAATCAGTACATCAGAGATATCTGTACCCCCAGGATTACTGTAGCACTGGTCACAATAGTCAGCATATAGAACCAACCTAGGTGTCCATCAACAGATGAATAGATAATGAAAATATAGTATATACAAAATAAAATACCATTCAGCCACCAAAGGAAAAAATCCTGTCATTCTTGGCAACATGGTTGAGCCTAGAGGACGGTATGTTAAGCAAAATAAGTCAGGCACAGAAAGATAAACACAACATGTTCTCACTTATGTGTGGGAGCTAAAAAAAAAAAAAAAAATTGAACTTATGGAAGTGGAGAGTAGGAATGTGGGTATCAGAGGCGGGGAAGGGAAGGATAGAGAGAAGTTGGTTGACAAACACAAAATTACAGCTAGACTGGAGGAATAAGTTCTTGTGTTCTGCAGCACTGTGGGGTCAGTATGGCTACCTATAATGTGTATTTTCAAAAAGCAGAAGAAAGGTCTTCGATGTTTACAACACAAATAAATAATAAATATCTGACGGGACAGATTTGCTAATCACCCTCATTTGATCATTACACATTATATACACATATCGAAATACCATTCTATATCCCATAAAGATGTACAATTATTATGTATCAACTGAAAAAGGAAAAAGGTGGCCTCTCAAACGTGCACATCATGAAAAATAACTCTAACACTGATTTTGAAAGAAATAGTTGAAAGAAGTTTTGAAATTCTTGAAATATTTGAAATATTTTATTAACTATTTCCATCAGGGAGATAAATCTTGGAATCCATTTTTAAAACTCCTCATATATAGAACATTTTCAAATCTTTCCTAAGAAGATAAAAAGCTGAGTAGGAGGCTAGGTACAGTGGCTCACATCTGTAACTCTAGTCCTTTGAGAGGCTAGGGCAGGAGGATCCCTTGAGCCCAGGAGTTTGAGACCAACCTGGGCAACACAGGGAGACCCTGTCTCTACTTTAAAAAAATAATAATAATAATAAATGATTTTTAAAAAGAAATAAAAAAGCTAAATAGGAGACCAACAAAAACAATACCCAGCCACCATAATTCTGTCTAGAGAAATCTAGAAGACATTTAAATTGGTGCCACCAGTCTTAACCCAAGTACAGCACAGCAAATGGTGAAGAGGAACACTGTCTGCCTCCTCCTGTCTCAGTGTCCACAGAGGAAGGAAAGCCCGCCCCGTTTTCTCACACAAACACGCGCTCCAGCAAGGGCAAAAGCACACACCTTGGACTCATAGGACTCCTCCGTGAGCTCAGCATAGCCCTGCTGGATGAGGACGTCTCTTATGTTGATAGCATCCTGGACCCCCGAGTACTGGTACACATCCACATGCAGGACGCTGTGCACCACAGAGAAGACCTTCACAAGAAGGGTGCAGCCGCTCACCAGAGAGGCGAACCACTGGCTGGCACCGTCGCTCCAGTGCTCACCACAAACAAGAGACTTTGCCGACGGTCTCATTTTGCAAATCTTAAATTCCAAAGCCTACAGGACAGAAGGGCACAGCTCAAATAGCTTTGTAAATGAGCAAAACACTCAGGTATCTTCAACAGTGTTCTCGTAAAAGTCCTAATAAAACCAATTTGGGGTGGTGAGAACTTCCTAAAGAAACTTGGTTATGCTTTTTAACAACGACGACAAACATTTAGAATAATTTTTAGGTTGTCTTCATACTGATGGTAAGGGCATGTGTGACTATGTCTCTGGCCTACCTAAAAAGTCTATCTGGTTTTAGCATAACCAGAAAACTTACAAACAGTATTAGAAAATACTACTGGATTAAAACAACAACTTTTTTTTTTTTTTTTTTTTTTTTGCTAAATATGAAACCTTTTACATATTTTTGGAAAAGCAGAAACCAAATTTGGTTAGTGTGACAAAACAAGTCCCTTCCCTGTCCTAGGCCTTGGCTGCCCTATCTGCAAGCCGAGGCGGGGCACCATAGGACCCTGGAATCCTGTCTAGCATTCAGCATTAATTCCCTAGAGTCTTCTCTATCTTACCTGGAAAGGAAGTTCAAGAAATTGACAGGGAATCTCCATCAAAAGATGTAGATCTACATGAGACCTATTGCCATAATCTACAAAGAATACCTAAAAAATAAAGCAAGCATACACTTTAATATGGGGTCAAAAACAATGTCCTACCTGAGCAATAGCAATACAGCAGTCTGCTCCAACCCTACAATTATAGAATTCTTAGAGTAACCCAAGCTTAAATCCGCATATCAATGAGGGAAATGGACTACTTTGCTAACTGTAATTATTTTAAATTTAATTTCCACCTGTAATTATAAAAGATATTTGATAAACTGCTGTATGTCTGTCTCATTTCCCTTCCAGTGACTTGTTATAGAAAAACATACCTCAGCAGAATTTCCAGAAACATAAAGGACTTGAGCTCTAAAGTAGCTTTGTTTGCCAAAAACAGCAAAAGGTGCCAGACAGACCAAGTCTGGATGTGGGTGAGTGGGCAAGGGCATCAGTGTCAGCTGGTTGATTTCAGCAGTAAGCTTTTTCAGAATCTCTGCGTTTTTTTCATCAATCCTATATCCCCAAAAGTGTCCGACTTCAACCACCTAAAAAGGAAGAGGAGGAGCGGAGATGAAATATAGAAAGGACTTTCGTAAGGAGGAAAATGAGCTTGAATCATAGAGCTGACACCCTCTGCTGCACCACATCTCACCAGCATACTCCTCGGAACGTAAGTATTCTACAGGTTTTTAATAGGTGCTTATAAGACAAAAAGAGGGGGTCCTCTGGTGAACTCAGGTAAGGAAATGTGTGAAAGATATCCTTTTCTTGGAGGTACAAGACTCATTCTCACATAAAGGTTCTGAGATCATATAATCATTTCAGCCGGGCACAGTGGCTCACACCTGTAATCCCAGTACTCTGGGAGGCAGAGGTGGACAGACCACTTGAGGTCAGGAGTTCGAGACCAGCCTGGCCAACATGGTGAAACCCCTTAACTACTAAAAGCACAAAAATTAGCTGGGCATGGTGACACACACCTGTAATCCCAGCTACTTGGGAGACTGAGGCAGGAGAATCGCTTGAACCGAGAAGACAGCCGTTGCAGTGAGGAGACATTGCACCTCTACACTCAGTCTGGGTGACACAGCAAGACTCCGTCTCAAAAATATACATACTTTTTTTTCCTCTAACATGTATCTCGTTAAATCTGATTATTTCAGCATTTTAAATGTACTTGATATTTTAAAAATTAACTTTGATTCTAGAATGTTTCATTTTCCATTTTAGCCATATTTCAATTTAACAAGTACAGTGATAATTCAAGCTCACCCACATTAACAAGATTACCAATGCGCACAAGTTGTGTGTGTGTGTGTGTGTGTGTGTGTGTGTGTAAACTTCCTGTATACAACATGATGATTTTAGATTAAGAAGGAAAAGCTCAATTACTTCATCCTTACCTCAGTGACATCAATAGTTAGAAGGAGATCTGTAACTGTTTGGGACCCGTCTGATGTGTTAAGTGAAACTTGCATAGGGTCTACTGTCTGCTTCTGAAAGTCCACATTCACCCTATGTAATATTAATTTAAAAAAAATAGAAATAAAATTTTATAAGGAAAACACATTTACATATGTGAAATTATCACCTGAACCATTCTAGTATTTCTACAAGGAAAGAACATTTTAATAAAATACCTAAGCCAGATATGACAAATTTGATTTCGTCTCAAACATTAATTTCTGCTGGCTTTTGAAGGGCTCTGAAAGGGGTACACATCCCAACAATTATATACTCCCCTCCAGGAATACATTATGAAGGGCAAGACTCTCAGAGAATACCTACATTCAAGGGTATACATTCTAAATCTCAGACCTGCGATGTTTCCTAACTTGTGTTTTCAAATGTGCACCATGACCTTTAGAAAACTACAAGAATCCATGCTTGGCTTGATCCTACATTAGAAAGCACACACGTGATTTTCCAACAAACCCCAAAAATATAATTTTCCCTTAAAGGCTAAAGATAGTAAATGCTAAACAACTGAAATACAAAAGACAAATTTGATAGAAAATAAAAATTTCCTTCCCTAATACTTTATTCTAAAATGAAGAGAATTATAAGAAAGATTCTGATCCAACTCTTTTCCTGATCGCCAGACCCATTTTTAAGGAGTGACTCACGCCATGAGTGACTCCCTGGCATTCAATCACAAAAGTAAACTGAGTCTGACCTCACTAGAGCAGGAGAGGTCTTCTCTACATGAAGGACTGAACCCACTACACTCCCAAATTCTCAGAAACCAAGTCACACACTGGGTGAAATCAGATGGAACAGATTTCCCTTCCTCCACCAACTCCTCAGAGTCCTATTAAGTTCCTCTCGAAACTGAAAACTCTACAATTAAGAAATAATAAACAAGACTTCCCACATACGTGATTATGGGGATATGGCCAAAAGGCAAGCAATCTGTCACAAATATCATGGGTGACTTAGTTTGGTCTAAGAGAAGAAGATCCACCAGGGTGATGGCAGCTGCATGCAAGTTGCCCCTGCCCTGGGCTGAGGAGCCCTACAGACGGCCCCAGCCCTGCACCACTCTCTGGGCGGGCACAGGAAAGACGCCGTTTGGCAAGGAAGGGCAGCTTGCACTGGTAAGCAACTAGGTGCCCCAGCTGCATCTCCATTATGTCCCACTGTCTGCTGTGTTGAGGACAAAGAATATTCCACATTGCTTAAAAAGAGAATTCTCAAAAGAAAATGCATAATCCTACCTAGGAAGAAATGAAATTAACATTAGATTTAATCCCTACTATTTAAACTAAAATTTACATAAAATGGTATCACTCAATCCTCTCAACAGGCTTCAACACTTTTTTCTGAGACAGAGTCTCTCACTCTGTCACCCAGGCTGGAACCTCCGCCTCCTAGGTTTAAGCAATTCTCCTGCCTCAGCCTCCCACATAGCTGGGATTACAGGCACCCACCACCACACCCAGCTAATTTTTTTGTATGTTTAGTAGAGACAGGGTTTCACCATGTTGGCCAGGCTGGTTTTGAACTCCTGACCTCAAGTGATCTGCCCGCCTTGGCCTCCCAAAGTGTTAGGATAACAGGTGTGAGCCACCGTGCCCAGCTGGTATCACTTCTATTAAACAGAAAAAAACTGAGGTTCAGAGAGGTTAGGTAATGTGCCCAAGTACACACAGTGAGGAGATGATGCTGCCAGGATTCAATGGCAGCTCCACCCAGCCACAACAGTGCTTTTTTTTGTTTTTTTGTTTTTTAAAGACAGCATCTTGTTCTGTCGCCCAGGCTGGAGTGCAACGGTGCGATCTCAACTGTAACCTCTACCTCCCCGGTTCAAGAAATTTTTCCGCCTCAGCCTCCTGAGTAGCTGGGATTATAGGTGTGTGCCATCAAGCCCAGCTAATTTTTGTATTTTCAGTACAGATGGAGTTTCACCACATTGGCCAGGCTGGTCTCAAACTCCAGGCCTCAAATGATCCGCCTACCTCGGCCTCCCCAAGTGCTGGGATTACAGGGGAGCCACTGCATCCAGCCAACCCAGTGCTTTTAACACAAGCTGAAGCAAGGTCAGATCAATAGCCATTTTAAAATAATATCTGAAAACGTGAAAGCAGGTAGAGCGTGTCTGCCACCTCCCTCCCGAAAATACCTTGTGTTCCTGAGCTTTGAGATATTCCTGCCTTGCACCTTCCCTTCAATTTCCTCTGCAGAATGAACGTTGAGTTCAAGTGAAACTTTTAGTTGAGACATCTTAATTGCCATATACACTGCAGGAAGAGTTTTAAATCTCTCTGTCGGATTTCGTGAAAATTCCACAAAGGCTCTGCTCCACAAATGTAAATTTAAAAATAAATATATCAGGCATCTGATTAAAAAACTGCATATTCATTTCTCTCAAGATTAGACAGAAATTGTCACATCTCTCCTCAAAATGCCAGTAACTCTTCAGTCTATAATCAATAACATTTATTAATTTCTCCAATGGAAATTAAGAGAAATAAAAGTTACAAATGTCATGTCATTAAACCAAAACCAAGCATCATCCTTCCACAATATAATGCAGAATAAACACTAAAGTCACATGGAATTTTGGGCTAAGAAATCTTACTTCATAATTACTTTCATAATTACAAAAGAATTTTCATGATTATAACAGAATGTCTTTCTTTACTATCATAAAATAAAACAGATACAGAAAACCACACAAATGTATAGCTCAGTGCTCTTTGTAATTCCCCTTCAAAAAAAACCCATTAAATTTATTACCAAGTGATATAGTCTAGATTTATGTCCCTGCCCAAATCTTATGTCAAATTGTAACCCCCAATATTAGAGGAGGCGGTTGGTGGGAGCTGACCAGATCATGGGCGAGGATTTCCCCTTGCTGTTCTCTTGATAGTGAGTGAGTTCTCACGAGATCTGGTTATTTAGAAGTGTGTAGCACCTCTCCCTTGCTCTCTTCCTCCCACTCCAGCTGTGTAAAATGTGCCAGCTTCCCCTTCATCTTTCACCATGATTGTTAAGTTTCCTGAGGCCTCCCTAGAAGCAGCAGCCTATAGAGCCTGCAGAACCATGGGCCAATTAAACCTCTTTTCTTTATAAATTACCCAGTTTCAGGTATTTCTTTGTAGCACTGCGAGAATAGAATAAAACACCAATATTCAGGAATGAGTTTAGCTGTATGATTCCAGCTTTAAGTAAGTGACTGTATATATGTGACTAAGAATCTTACTATAATTTACATCAGAATATTTAAAAGTTCAAACACTACAAGTTTAATTCATTAATTCTCTCATTAAAACACTTAGGAAGGTTTTGCTTGTTAGGGAGTTGTGTGTTTGCCTCATGAGGCATTTACAGGCCTACAAAGAAAATCAATATATTAATCATAGAAATGGAACTTAAAATGCTAGAGAGAATCACTCCAAATTGAAAACTGACTTAATGCTCAACTCAAGTTAATTGGACATTAAAGAAAAAGTGTTTGTTCTTATTTACAAAGCTTTGTCAAATTAAATAAAAATTTCTAAAACATTTACAGAACACTGGAAAAAATTTCTAACTTTAAAAATTAAAAACTTTAAGCTTTTTGGTACATAAACATTTCCTGTTAGAAATAAAAACTCAGTGATACTCCAAAACACACCATTTGTTCCTTACATGCAGTAAGTAGGGCCAAACTGAGTTTTACAATGTTTGCCTTCCAAAAAGATTCAAAACCTATCTGCCTTACGTAACTATAAACAGATACACTCTACTTTGGAGCATCTTCATGGCCCACAAAATAACTCTTCCTAATGACTCACTGAGAAAACCTGAGGACAGGTGCATGAAAGTGAAGATCACTTTCAGAGAATCTGCCTTAGCATCACACGGAGTTACTGAGCCTTGTTGGAGTGACCACGCTTGACCACTAACCAGCAGCTTAGTTCCTTTAAGAGGCCACTTAGCGGAAAGAGAAGATAAATTGCTTCTGACCATAAGATAAACCAAAGCTACACTCTGAAAGCCAACTGCAGCAGCCCATAGGAAGACCCATTTCCATGGGTATTCCGTTTTAAGAACCAGCATCTGTAAACATTTGAAACTTGATGACTCTTTCATGATTGCAGCTGATTACAAAAATATACTACTTACTTTGCACCATCAAATACGATGGATTTGACTTGACCACATTGTCTAAAGAGAGACTGTAGTTGTTTATAGTAAAGAAATCCATAGGGAGGAATGTGCTTCAACTGTAAAACATAATACAAAATCAGAGCAGATTATTAGAGCTAACAAAATAGCTTCAACAATCACAAGCTCAAAGCTGCTGCACACTGTTTTAGTTTCTAAAAACATAACTTACTATCTTTAACCATAATATATAAACTCTACAGATCAGTGCATTTAATGACTTTTAAATTATAACTAAGTTCTATAATAAATATGTTAAATAAAGGCTAACTCTACCCCTGTTAAAATAATGTAAGTCGCTCTTCCTAATCCCAGCACTTTGGGAGGCCGAGGCGGGCAGATCACGAGGTCAAGAGATCAAGACCATCCTGGCCAACATGGTGAAATCCTGTCTCTACTAAAAATATAAAAATTAGCTGGGTGTGGTGGTACGTGCCTGTAGTCCCAGCTACTGGGGAAGCTGAGGCAGGAAAATCACTTGAACCAGGAGGTGAACGTTGCAGTGAGCCAAGATCGCGCCACTGCACTCCAACACTTCAGCCTGACAACAGAGTGAGACTCTGTCTCAAAAAAAAAAAAAGTGTAAGTCTAACACAGCAAAATTAAGATTTGTTTACTTCTGTTTTATTTTCCCTTAAAATAATCAAGCTTACTAAATACTTCTTTTTAAAACAGATTTCTACATAAGGAATAATGGGAATGTAAACTTTAAAGGAAAATGTCTAACTAATTAGAGAATTGGGTATTTCCTCATCACCACAGCAGAAGGACAAAATAGCACATGATCAAATCGGCACTGACCTTTAATGTATAAACTCTCAAGGCACCACAGTGGGTTTCTGCAAAGCCCTCCCAGCACCCCATACTTTCCCCGGACCAGGGCCACCCCTGTGCCAGCCCAGCTCTGCACGGAGCTCCGTGACAGGACAGGCGTAAGTGAAGGCATGGGCTGGGACTCAGATCCAGTTAGTTCCTGTCTCCTCACTCCCTGAATCTGCCTATCTCCTTAGGCAAGTTACAGAGTTGCCCAGAGATCCAACTGCCACATCATGAAGTAAGAACGACATGAGAAATCCCCAACTCAAAGGGTGGGGTGAAGCTCAGAGAAGAATAAAAAGTACCTAACACACAGTCTCTCAAGTGCTAAGTAAAGCTAGCTATTATTTAGCTTTTATTATGCACACACTAGGTAATCTGGAGCCTCCAGAGTGCATGTGACTAGGCTGCCTGTGGTCGAGGGATGCAGGCACAGCTGCTGGATGTCTGAGGAGGAGTCCTATAGAACCCTTTCCGTCGTGCACAGCTGAGGGAAGAAAACCATGAAGGCGCAGAGGGGTGAGACAGGAAGCCAAGCAAAGAGCTTAGTCAAGCCTCATGGCCAACAAAAGCACAGGTGCCAATCAAATGATCCTCAGTAGCTATAAAAAGTAATGACTTCCTTTTAAAATCCCTTCCACAGGTATCAAGTTTATCTCAGATCTCCAGCATGAGCATCAGTTCATTTCGGCACTTAATAAAGACCTCCAGCTGTAATCTCAAGTCATCTGTGCCCCTTCCTCATGAACTCTTTATTTCTTCAGGATTAGCAGGAGTGGTGTAACAATAACCAGAATAAAAGCTGGCAATGACCGAGCACATATGATATGACACGAACGAATTTCAAGTGCTTCTCATCCCCCCGTATCAGATACAGGCACACACTGGAGCCAAGTGATCCAAACAGTCCAGTCTCAGATGCTTTATTCCAGTGCACTGGATGTCATATCATGCTAGGTTGAGATTAGTATACTGGTGGGAATGACTGATAAAACAATGCCATTACTCCACGAAAATAAATTTCTTTTTCTGGCTGCTGGGTTTTAAATAACTGGGTAGCAAACACGGATTCAATAGTCAGGGCCTGTGGCTGATCATTAGATATGCCCAAAGTATACACCACTTAAATGCTGATTTCTAGGCCATGCTTTCTAGCTCAAATCTCACAGGACCTCAGACCTGAATTTCAACAAACAAAAATAAAATAAGCACTCTCTAGGTGGTTCTATTCGGCATCCAGGTCAGGGGATAGGTGGCTTAAGCCACAGCACTCAGTTGCCAATTAATAACATTTTATTTTGTATAAAATGAAGTTGTGAATTAAGAAAATATTCTTAAACTTGTAAGTGCTTTAAATCCTTCAACACAGCACATGATCAAATCAACATTGACCTTGAACGTATAAACTCTCAAGGCTCCTTGTAAGGCCAGATCTGTAAAAAGGGAGGCAAGAGACTGAGGGACAAGTAGATGTACATGAAAAGGCCAAACAAGCCTAATATTCCCTCCAGGGAAAAATTCACTCAGGACTCACAAAAACAGAAACAATTAGACAACAAAAACATTTTTCCCAACCACACCCCAAGGAGGGCTGCCTGCCCGCAGCACCTACCACAACAGTTGTCTTGGGGTCCTTGCCAGCCAGCTCCCTCACCGCCATCTCCTCGTCAGGCTGTCCAAAAGTAAAGTAATTTGGATAGAAAGCACCTGCCAATACAACCTGGAAAAGAAACTTATTTTCATGAAGTAATGGCGTTGTTTTATCAGTCATTCTCACCAGCATACTAATCTCAACCCAGCATGATATGACATCTATAAGACCTTTCACCAACCAAGCAGAAAGTCACAATTCTGGTAATTTCATCTAATAGAAACACTAAAAATGAAACACTTTTTTTCACCTAACAGAAACATCTTTCTTCAAAAGACCCTGAGTACTCCTCAGAATGAGGTTTAGGAACAGCAAGCTGAACAAGGATGCACACCATCCTCCACACAAAGCCTCAGGGGTTGGCCAACTTTCTCCACGTCTCCCGACACACATCTGTGTGCGAGGTTCTCTCAGATGTTCAGATAAAACTCCAGTTGGAACACTCAGACTTAGGGCAGCAGGCTGGCATCCACTGTTCACCTCTAATATGCACTCTGCAAAGAGCCTCTTCTTCAATAAAAATATACCCAATTTGAAACACACCCACCAAAGACTCTCCCCTAGCCTTAGGGCAATTTTACATCCAGGAAGACACTTGCACATTCCCAGCACACCCAGTTTATAGGCATCTACTTCGATTCTGTATGCGTCAGCAAATCCTTCTAGGAAACCCTACAGCAGAGGCAGTCTCCACCTGACAGGACACACTTCCCGCTCGCTATATGCATCTAACTACTAGTCATCTGAATCCGTGACCTCCAAAGTTAAAATAATATTTTCAGTGTAGGGGAATAGCTACATACACTGAACAATATGAAGACCACTTCAATTTCTTAAAAACTAAAACAGAAGGATCTCTCCTGAAGCAGTGATAACGCAAGTACTCTATAGAAATACTTTCCTAGAAATTAGAAATGGGTCTGAATCCATTAAATATTAATAAATAAAATAAACAATAAATACTCTCTAGGTCAATCATCAACTCAATGACACAAATAACGCAAACCATGAAAAACAAGAATGTTTCCTGGTTCCCAAACACAGTATAAACACTTTGGACCTAAAATCTCCTTTGAGGCGTGGTTCCTATCAGAAAGCAGGAGTTAAATGCCTCTTCAACTACGAGACCTTGTAAGCACAAAGAATCAGGAAAAAAATATCCAGGAAACTCCAGCACACCTGTAGAATGAATCGCTGCTTATATATATACTCTTGGTCCATGACAGGTCGCCGAGAATCAACATGCATGTTGAACTGTGAGATTCTATTCTTCAATTCTTCATATAACTCAGCCACCTAAAAAAAATACATTGAAATCTGATGTCTCAAAGGTACATTTGTTATCAGAGCAGTAAAAACACTAGAAAGTAAGTGCACAATGGATAAAGTATAAACACATCTGTAGGATGAAATACTGCAGCTAATTAAGAATCATCTTTTGGCTGTGTGCAGTAACTTGCCTATAACCCCAGCATTTTGGGAAGGCAAGGCAAGGAGACCGCTTGAACTCAGGAGTTCGAAACCAGGCTGAGCAACGTGGCAAAACCCAGTCTCTACAAAAAAAATACAAAATTAGCTGGGCATGGTGGTGTACACCTGTAGTCCCAGCCACTCAGGAGGCTGAGGTGAGAAGTTCGCTCGAGCCTGGAAGGCAGAGGGTGCAGTGAGCCAAGATCACGTCACGGCACTCCAGGCTGGATGGCAGAGTACGATTCTGCCTCCAAAAACAAAAAAAAATGGAATCATCTTTTAAAATTTATTTTTAGAGACAAGATCTTGCTATATTCCCCAGGCAAGATAGTGCAGTGGCTATTCATAGGCACAATCCCACTACTGATCAACATAGGAGTTTCGACCTGCTCCCTTTCCAACCTAGGCTGCTCCCTTTCCCACCTTAGGCAACATGGTGGTCCCTCACTCCCAAGAGGTGACTATATCGATGTTGAGCTTAATGCAATACCCAATCGGCATGGTGCACTACAGCCCAGAACTCCTATGCTCAAGTGATCCTCCTGCCTCAGCCTCCCAAGCAGCTGGCAATACAGGCATGTGCCACCATGCCTGGCAAGAATCATCTTATTAGAAATTAATTAATAAGTAATGTTAAAGATGAACAATATAACACTTATAGAAAATACCAGAATACAAAACTATATATGCTCTATGATTTGTTTATAAACACATACCCCTGGCCAAGCATGGTGGCTCACGCCTGTAACTGCAGCACTTTGGGAGGCCAAGGCAGGCGGATCACAAGGTCAAGTGATCAAGACCATCCTGACCAACACAATAAAACCCGTCTCTACTAAAAATACAAAAATTAGCTGGGTGTGGTGGCAGACGCCTGTAGTCCCAGCTACTCAGGAGGCTGAGACAGAAGAATCACTTAAACCCAGGAGGCAGAGGTTGCAGTGAGCCAAGAATGAGCCACTGCACTCCAGCCTGGGGGTGGAGCTAGACTCCATCTCAAAAAAAAAAAAAAGTGATGTTAAGGCCAGGTGTGGTGGCTCACGCCTATAATCCAGCACTTTGGGAGGCTGAGGCAGGTGGATCACCCTGAGGTCAGGAGTTTGAGACTAGTCTGGCCAACATGGTGAAACCCCGTCTCTACTAAAAATACAAAAAATTAGCCAGGTGTGGTGGTGGGCACCTGTAATTCCAGTCACTCAGGAGGCTGAGACAGGAGAATCGCTTGAACCTAGGAGGCAGAGGTTGTAGTGAGCCGAGATCACGCCACTGCACTGCAGCCTGGGTGAAAAGATTGAAACTCCATCTCACAAAAAAAAAAAAAAAAAAAAAAAAAAGTTATATTATGCTACAATTAATTTTTTAAAATGTGTAATTAACTTAGTGTAGCCCAAGTCTGCAGTGCTTATCAGTTCTACAGTAGTGTGCAGTGATGTCCTGGGCCTTCACATTCCCTCACTGCTCACTCACTGACTCACCCAGAGCCACTTCCAGTCCTGCAAGCTCTATTCATGGTAAGCTCCCTCATATGCCATTTTTATCTTTTACACCAGCAATCCCTAACCTTTTTAGCAGCAGAGACGGGTTTCATGAAAGACAATTTTTCCACAGACCAGGGTGGGTGGAGATGGTTTCAGTATAAAACTGTTCTACCTCAGATCAGGCATTAGTCATATTCTCCTAAGGAGAATAGGGCCCAGGAGTTGGGAAACCCGGTTTTAGACCATATTTTTATTGCGCCTTTTCTGTTTAGATATGTTTAGGTACACAAATACTTACGGTTTTGTTGTAATTGCCTACAGTGTTCAACACAGTCACATGCTGTACAGGTTTGCAGCCTAGAAGCCACAGGCTATACTATACAGCCTAGGCGTGTAGTGGGCCGTACCATCTAGATCTGTGTAAGTACCTTCTATGCTGTTTGCACAAGGACAAAACCATGTAATTACTCATTTCTCGGAATGTATCCCTGTCATTAAGCAATGTAAGATTGTATTCGTAGGTTAAAAAAATAAAATACCATATCTTCATCTTTTTTTTTTTTCCAAGACAGGGTCTCACTCTATCACCTGGGCTAGGGTATATTGATGCAATCACGGCTCACTGAAGCTTCTGCCTCCCCCAGGCTCATGTAAACCTCTCATCTCAGCTTCCCCAGCAGCTGCAACTACAGATGTAAGT
Source organism: Cacajao melanocephalus (assembly GCA_963573385.1). NCBI lineage: Eukaryota > Metazoa > Chordata > Mammalia > Primates > Pitheciidae > Cacajao > Cacajao melanocephalus. The sequence goes on from CAUYLG010003783.1 coordinate 25,056, forward strand.
CGCCACACCCAATCTGTTTATCTTGACATATACTGAAACGATATAACGAGACTATACAACCATTCCTCATTAAACTATGTATAGGGAAAAAATATTCCTTAACTTGAAAAGGAATATTTATTAGAAACCCAAGTAGTTATACTGAAAGGTGAAAACACCAGAGACACTCCTACTCAACTCGGAAACAGGCAGGAAATATACTTCTTGGAATACTCATTACTACCCAAGTACTTAATACGTGTTACTTACTAAAATATTTGATAAGTCAACTGTATTTGTACCTATTTGGTAGAAAAACTTAACTTACCTCTCTAATTCTCTTGATTTGAATGTAATTTAACCGTCCCCAATCAAGTTCATCCTTTAAATATATAAGAGCAGAATACTCAATATTAAGGTAATAAATCTGTTTAATTTAGCTACTTTAATACACGTTTCATCCAAAAATTTAATGATTAATGTAAATTACTGAGCTATTAAACATGTACTCAACGTTGACTGTGGCACTTCCTCACCAGGTATATCCAATTTTACACTGAAGCCATAGAGCATAATACCCAACCATCAACACAATACAGAAACTCTTCTGAGTTCACCTGTCTCAAAAATTAAAGGTAATCACAACTTGATTATCTTGAGAAAAGATGTCTGACAAACTATACACCAACAAGAAACACAATACAGCTGAGTCTTTAAAAGATTTTAAACAGTTAACTCATATATGTATTGGCAGAGATATATCTAGGCACAGCAAATCTCAACACAGAAACAACAGACCTGTAAACAGTCTGTTGAACCAAATAAGTTTAGAAGAAAGCCTGACCAAAAAAAGAATAAAATCAAAGCTAATAGATTACATTTCTTTTAAGCCCATTATCTAAAAGAGCTGAAAATAGAAAACAGCAGGCACACGGCTCTCAATTTTGAACTGACACCCAGTTCAACCCAGTACCTACAGTGACGAAACACTCACAGCCAAAGAGGCTGCAGACACCACAGCAAGATCAGTACAACCAACGTGGAGCCACGAAACAAGCAGCGCAGCTCCACCACAGGCCTGAGGGCTAGCAGCCTCCCGAGAAGCAACGGAAGTAAAAGGACCGGTCTATGGAGATTATGGCCTGCCACTCTTGGGACAGCCGTGCGAGCACTGTCTGCAAGTGACCTGGACTCCAGCCACAGGCAGCACCATCATGATTCACATGCTATGACCGTGCCAAGACAGAGTACTTCTCTGATCACTCCCAGCCACCTACAAAGCAGCAGGAAAGGGCTCACCAACCTTTGGGTGCCGCAGCTCCCCTCTCTGTCTGCAAGCCTTCCATGTCTGAAAATAAAGGATCCAAAGTTTCAAAATAATGTGTTGGCTACCTGAATTTTTTCAGTCCAGCTGCAACAAACTGCTGAAAACTTACAACAAAAAAATTTACAAATTTAATGTTTTCAATTTCATAAAATTGGACTTCTATCTCCCCCACTTCTTCCAGCACAGTTAATTTTACACTGGACACCAATAACCCTAATAATACTTTCAAGAGATAAAACATCGTCTCTCTCTCTCTCTCTCTACCTCATGCGTTTGCGGTATGAAAATGTACTAACAATCTGTGGGAGCTGCTTTCACGGTCTACACAACAGAAAACTTACTTTAAATGCCTCCACAAGTGCAATACAGTCACTCTTGCTACTGCCAGAGAAATTCACTTTGTTCCTATAAACAAACAAACAGTGTCATTCAATACCATTAAAATACAGTGACACTTCAAAATATGTATGTTCAGTCAGTACCTATATCCATCGAGATGCTGCCGAAAAGGCATTGCAAAAAAATTCTTCAAAGAAAGAGCTGCCGCTAACAATAAAAAACAAACAAGAAGAATGTAAGACTGTGAGAGTGGTATATACAAACTTCCCATTAGCATTTATTTGTTCTCACACTTACCTATAATAAGACACTCATCTAGACATCCAAATACATGTCCAAGGACTATGAGTTTACCAAGCTGCTGATTTACCGGAAGCTGGGCTAAAACTCTTCCTAAGAAGGTCAATTCACCATCATGGGGGTTTTCATCTTCTCTCTGCCCAGTCACTGCAAGCGCCCCAACCTTTATAAAATAAAATTACTGTTATGAGTAAGCTGTGACTTACGCATACTTTTTCCCCTTAAGGTGGAGAGTCCAAAACAGGAAATGACCAAATTTTGGTGAATAAGGTTCTAAGTCCATTTATGAAAGGTTGACATGCAACAAAACAAAACTTTTTAAATTTGCCCTTGAAACTTAGAACACATTTTACTATTTTTTTTTAAAGTACGATACAGGAAGTAACACTAAAGAACTTTCACAAAAGTCTACTCACCTCACTCGTGAACAAATATGGGACACACAGTACTAAGTGAAGGATCTCGCAGCTGCCAGTGTCTACAAAACCTTACCAAACTATGTATGGGGAAAAAACTTCCTTAACTTGACACAGTGTATTTACAGAAACCCAAGCAGGTATCATATTTTAAGGCAGCCAAGTGTGGTGGCTCACACCTCAGTCCAAGCTACTTGGGAGGCCATAGTGGAAGGGTCACTTGAGCCCAGAGTTTGAGGCTACAGTAAACCATAATTGCATCACTGCCCTCCAGCCTAGGTGACAGGGCAAGACCCTGTCAAATCAATCAATCAATCATAATAAAGAAGGTAAAACACAGAGGCATCCTCAACTTCGAAGGTCAGAAGCAGAACATCCACAGCCCCAGCACAGTATGTACACTAGGATACAGCTTATACCAAGGCCTCAGTTACAAGTTCAGAGACCAGAGTATGAGTCAGCTGTGCAGTCAAAGAATCCCAAGTAGGAAGAGCAGGGTTTCCAGGAAAGAAAGCCAGGAGGAGGCTAAAGCACAGAGTTAGCAGGAAAGTGAGGCTTAAACTGAGGGAGCCACAGTGGGAGAACAGAGCTCTGCAGATCCCCACTCTGACCCCACCACTCACCACTAACAATAAACAGCAAGCCAGGGGTGCTGGGGGCGGGGGGTAGACAGTGGAGAGGTAAGGGAGCAGGGGTTGTGTGTTTCAGGAAGACAACTAGCAAAGCTGGCCTGAACAACGCATACAGAACCCAGACACCCTGGTCATTACACATGCTTTTTCAAGCAAATGTTAATTATTTACAACAGTCAAGATTAACTTAAAGATATCCATATCATGAAATTTAGGTTCCCCTTACAAAAAAACTTAGCTTTCCCCAACAGTACTAACCATCAGGCAGTCCTACCTCCTTTAGTAGAAGGATGGTGCGCTCAATGTCACTCAGACCAGGTGGGGAAAGGGCAGTGGCCAGCAGAGCTCTCGGCTCACCCATGTCCAGTAATTTCACTTTCAAGATAGTGCTTCCTAATGGACAACGCTGAAAAGAACCAAGCCTGAGATTAGAAATAACAACATAACTAAATCAATTAGCCAATTCACATAACCAGTGCTTCAGAGGGAAAGAGGGGGATAGAAGGACAAGAGAGAAGAAAGAAACATGGAGAGGACTGAGGGAGGGAGAGAAGAGGGGAGAGAAGGAGAAAGAACAGGAGAGAAAGAGAAGGAGAAAGACAAAGATGGGGAGAGAAAAACGAAGAAAAAAGAGAAGAAAAACGGGCTGAAAAGTGGGAGAGCAAGAAAGCAGGGAGAGGGAAAGAAGAAAAAAGAGAACGAAGCCAAAGGAAGGGGAGAGACACAGAAAAGAGGAAGGAAAAAAGCTGATCCCACTATTACTCATTATAAAGGGACAAAGAAAACAGCAGCATTTAAAGACAATCCTATTATGGAGCCCATAGATACCAGAAAAAATCCTCTCATTAAAACCATAAAATGTGGGTAACACCGTAGACAGCAGCCTGATGCTGTAATCAATAGTGAGCCCAGATCATGAGTGAGGAGGAATGCGGCCACATTTTTCTGTAATAAAAATCAGATGATGCTGGAAATTATATTACTTAGACTGTTTGGCAAAACTACCTATAAAAAATTAACTTTGACACTTTGGGAGGCCCAGGCGGGTGGATCACAAGGGCAGGAGTTCCGGCCAACATAGTGAAACCCCATCTCTACTAAAAATACAAAATATTAGTTGGGTGTGGTGGTGTGCACCTGTAATCCCAGCTACTGCGGAGGCTGAGGCTGAAGAATCACATGAACCCGGGAAATGGAGGTTGCAGTGAGCTGAGATTGCACCATTGCACTCCAGCCCAGGTGACAGTGTGAGATTCTGTCTCAAAAAATATTTTTTTTAATTTAAAAAAATGTTTTTGAATTAACTTTGACAAGCTGCCAGCCACCCTGCATTATGTGACCGAGTGAGGAACAAACACAGGGCTCAGAACCAAAGCTGGCCCATGGAGACCATGACAGAAACGGTTACTCTCTTGTGATTCTATCACCTATGGAGTAGCAACTCTTTTATCCTAACACGTAATAAAATTGTCCAAGGAAAGAGAGTGGACGGAGGGGTAAGGAGGAGTCTTAATTCACAATGACCAAAGTGAATTACCAACATCTCAGGAACAACACGATCAGGTATGGAGCTGTCCCAGAAATCCTTGTGTACCAGCCGGTAACAGTATCCTCTAGACACTCGTCCAGCACGGCCTTCAAAGGAGAGATGTGCAAACAGTGTTTGGCATTAATTACTTTAACATCAGCATGAAGATATATTTTTAACAGCCATTAAATATTAATTAAGTGAAGCCTAAAGCATCTTCTACTAGACTATGTCAGTAAAACCTTAGAATATGTTAGTGTATTCTTAATAAGGTATTCTTATTTTAAATGTTATTCTCAATAAGAATGACTATCCTAAAAAGTCAGAATAAATTAGAATTAAGACTAAATGCTGACTTCTACCTAGTGACCAATGTAAAATCCAATGCCTATGCCTGCAGAAAACAATCTTGGCCCAATATGCAACAGAAACCAAGTACACACTTCTTGAAAATGCACAGTTCATAATAGAAACTCACGAGGTTGGCGACAGGCCCTACAATGACACTGAGGAAGCTGTCTCAGCAGCTTATGCTTCCTATGGCTTCTGCCACCCACCCATCCTCGCCCCGCTGCAAAGCACCCTCCCAGCTGCCAGCCACCCTGCATTATGTGACCGATAGAGGAACAAGCACAGGACTCAGAACCAAAGCTGGCCCATGGAGACCATGACAGAAACGGTTACTTTCTTGTGACTCCATCACCTATGGAGTAGCAACTCTTTTATCCTAACATGTAATAAAATTGTCGAAGGAAAGAGAGTGGATGGAGGGGTAGGAGGGAGTCTTAAAATGCAGCTTTAAAAGGAATGGGGCAACCCAGAAAGCATTCCTTCTCCACTTGTGGGGATCCCTGCTGCCCCGCCTGCCTTCCCAGGCATCCCCCTCACTGCCAGGAGACTGGAGAATCTGGGCTTCCTCCTCCACCACCACCCACCTTATTTGCAAATGACAGGATGATCTAAGAAAACCCCAAGGCATCACAAAAACAAACAAACCAAAAAAAGCCCTCCAAAAACTAGTAAGTTAATTCAGCAAAGACATAGGATACAAGTTCAACACACAAAAATCAACCATATGTCCAGCTACTAGTAATGAACATGTAGAAACCAAAATTGAAACACAATGTCGCTTACAATCACTTTAAGCCAAATGAAATACTGAGGCATAAATCTAAAACAGCACATACAGGGTGTATACACTGTATACATTACACATTGCTGATGAAAGAAACCGAAGATGGGCTAAATAAACAGAGACACATACAGCATTCAGAGACTGGAAGATTCAACATAGTCATTATGTCAATTTTCCACATTTTCATCTATGGGTTTAACATAATTCCTATCAAAATCACGAAATTTTTCTGGTATCTATAGACAAGCTTATTTAGAAATCTATATGGCAAGGCCAATGACTTAGAACACTGAAAGCCATTTCGAAAGTGAAGAATAAAGTAGCAGGAATCACTCTATTTGATGTAACAACTTATCCTACAGTAATCAAGGCAGCAGAGTGCTGGTGGGGGGAAAGCGAGAGAGCAATGGGACAGAACCAAGAACCCAGAAACAGACCCATGCAAGCACAGGCAAGTGATTTTCTTTATAAAAATGAAAACGCAATTTGTATTTTAAATATTTTTTTATTTTCTGCATAGCATGATGCTTTGGTATTTTTGAAAACCCTTCTGGCTGGGATGAGACTGCCCCTTCCCAAGACTAGCCAATTCTTAGAGCCAAGGGCCCAGCCAAAAACATGTCTTTGACATGTAAAACTAACCAGAACCGTACGTCCTCTACATGGACTGTACACCCAGGAGGCAATATTCCTCTGCCTCAATCACCCTAGGGCCAGATGCCAAAAACTAGGGATCACCACCCCTATTATCCAAAGTCCACTGAAATTATTCCAAATGGTTACTAGAAAATGTGTTCTCTCATGGGTCATTCATTAAAAAAAATCTCCTGGGGTGGAAGTGTTTGTTTCACTAGGCAAGTCATAAAACAGTTAAATAAAGTATTACAGATAAAATAGCATTAGACCATTAGACAAAACTAACTAGATTGTCTAAGTCAAAGGAATTACACATGGATGACAATCAGATCCACTTCAGTAAAAAAACAGAAAGTAATCCCTTTTAAAATAAGTCACTAAAAGGCATCTCTGCACTTGATAAGAGAACCTCATGTATCTTCTGCTACTAAACTCTAATATGACTAAATGCCACAAGAATTTAATGCATTATACCAAAATATATTTTCACCAGGTAAAAAAAGCTTTTCATGGTCCACCAACTAAGGACAATCAAATACTTCACAATCTGAAACCCAAAGATTGACTCTTCTAAAAACAATGTCAGGAAAAGACTGCCCTTGCCACCAACTACAAAACTTTGGGATCTCAAAGCTTAAGTTCATAATCTCACAAATTAGAAGAGCCCCTCCAGACTCTAAAAACTATACATCCATTAGAAACCTTAAGGTAACGCTAACCAAAACAACTTTCTCCCCAAAAGCAGACAACATCCCAGATGTGAACAGCTTACCCAAGATCACAAATGAAGACTTCTCTATCATGAGACTCTTAACCTCCTATTTTTTTCCCTTGCTTCTGCCTCTATAAACAACAATGTATATAGTAACCTCCCTTAAAAAGGAGGTTATTACATACACTCATGGGGTATACTTTTTCAATAAGATTTTATAGCCAACCTTATACATGGACTATCTTATGCCTTAATAAACAAAATATAAAGAGTAGATATAGATACAAAATTTTAACAGTACCTTTGTTAATCCATAATGAGAAACAAAATACTGGTTCACCGCTCTTGACCTACATCATGGCTTAAAGAAAACACTGCCAAGAGGCCTTTACCCTTCTAGATAGATATAATTAGTTAGGTCTCTTTTCCCATGGTTTACAGTAAATGAGACTATAATTAAATATGTATGCCTCCTAATAGGCTCTAAAATAGATTCTACTACAAAGCCTCTGATTACACAACAGACTTCTTTAAATTCTCTTGCTAAAGTTGTACTATGTAATAAAATTGCTCTAGATTACTTACTAACTAGACCAGGAAAAAAAAAAAAACATACAGTTGCTGACACATGGATAAATACATCAGATATTATAAAGACTCAGCTGCAGAAGATAAGCAAACAGGCTGTCTGGTTAAAATGAGTAAACTCTTTACCTGACTCTTCTTTGATCTATTTGATTCTCGTTCGTTTGGTTCATGGAAACCCTGGCTAAAAAACATATTTCAAACTTTTGGTATTATCCTCCTAATAGTCGTAATAGTAGTCTGCCTGGTACACTGTATTCTCTCAAAGGTTTTAAATGTGTACATACAGCCACCTATAAAATGCCAGCTGAGTGTGACGGCTCACACTTGTAACCCCAGCACTTTGGGAGCCTGAGGCAGGAGGATCACTTGCGTCCAGTCTGCGCAACACAGCGAGATCCTGGGCAGCACAGTGAGGTCCCCATCTCCACAAAAAATAAAAAATTTGCTGAGTGTGGTGGCACACACCTCCCAAAAAATTGGGAGGCTGAGGTGGGAGGACTGCTTGAGCATGGGAGGTTGAGGCTGTAGTGAGCCATGATCATGTCACTGCACTCCAGCCTGAGTGACAGAGCAAGACCCTGTCTCAAAAAAAAAAAAAAAAAAAAAAAAAGTCAGTCACTCCTTCACTTAAAACAACAGAAGCTTAAAAAAAAACAAAAAAAAGTGTGACCATGAAGAACAGCATAGCCCACAAATAACATGAGACTAAAAACCCAAAATGGCCAAAATGACAGTAACTGAGAGTGGCACTAAAGCCCTAAGTTTTGGTCACACTCTCACTTAAGTAAAACCTGACCAAAAGGAGGAAATTTTTAAACAAAACGACGAGAGACTATCATTTTGGACTAAATTCAGACCCTAGGCTTCAACAGAGCAGGCTAATCCAAAATAAAGTCACTCATACTAAATACAAAATAATCAAACTAAAACTTCTTAAAAAAAAAAAAAAAAAAAGACAGATGCTAAAACAGACCAACTTGTTTTCTTCTATTAATAAAAACAAAAAATCCCAAAACAAAGAGGTCCCCTCCACTCTAACCCTTACAAAAAAATAACTTAAAGTCCTTGTTGCCACCTGACAAAACTCACTGTTCTGCTATTTCCCAGTGAGACTTGAGATCAAATAAACACATTTACAATGGTGACAAAGTGACATCAATGCCTAAGGTTTTGGTCAACCTCTTAATCTTGACAGGTTGACCAAAGGAGAAAACTGTTAAATTGAGTTTAGCCTAAAGATACCTCCTTACATATTTTAAGTTGAGCTTAAAAGTCCCTCTGCACATAGTAAACTGTAACCTAACTGCATGTTTAAACAGACTATAACCCACTCTTATGCCAGTCACCAAGCTTCAGCCGATCAAAGGCAACCAACTGCTCAAATCATGTCCAATGCCCAGCTGTAACCAATGCGGCCATTTCTGTACCTCGCTTTCGTTTTCTACACGTCACTTTCTTTTTTCTGTCCATAAATCTTCCTTGACCATGCAACAGAACCAGAGTCTCTCTAAACCTCTTCTGGTTCAGGGGCAGCCCCATTTGCAAATTGTTCTTTAAAACTCTGTTAAATTTGTCTAAACATTTTTTATTTTTTTTTTTTCCAAAACATCATCTCACTCTAGTCACCCAGGCTGGAGTGCAGTGGCGCAATCATGGCTCACTCCATCAACCTCCCAGGCTCAATCAATCCTCCTACCTCAGACTCCCGAGTAGCTGGGAGTACAGGCACACGCCATCATGCCTGGCTAATTTTTATATTTTTTTATAGAGATAAGGTTTTGCCATGTTGCCCATGCTGATCTCAAACTCCTGGGCTCAAGCAATCTGCCCACCTCACCCTCCCAAAGTGCTGAGATTACAAGAATGAGCCACTGTGTCTAACCAAAAAAAATTTTTTAACAGTGGTGCTGGCAAGGGTATGGAAAAAACAGATCTCACACATTGCCGATGGAATGTAAAATAACACAGCCACCATGGAACGAGTTTGCAGTAGTTTCTTATAAAACTAAACAGATTTACCACATGACCCAGTAATTATATTCTTGGGTTTTTATACCAGAGGAATGAGAAAACTCATGGCCACACCAAAACCTGTCATGAATCTTCACAGCTGCTTTATTCTTATGGCAAGAATTGGAAAAACCTCAAATGTCCTTAAACAGGTAAATGTTCAGTGGAATACTCGTTATTAATAAAAAGAAATGAACCACCGATACATGTGGTTTGTACTGGCTTAGATGGCTTCTAAGAACACTATGGTAAGTAGAAAAAGCCAATCTCAAAAGGTCACATACTGTATGATTCCATTTTCTAACATCCCAGAAATGACAAAGCTGTAGAGATGAAGACGGGTCAATAGCTGGCAGGCAGAGTGTTCAGGGCAGGTATGGCTGCGAGGAAGCAGCACAGGGCCACCCCTGCATAGCAGTGGGACAGGACAGTTCTGTGTTCTCATCACAGTAGTGGTTACACAAACCTACACATGGGATCAAACTGCAGAGAACCACACACACAGTACACATAAAACTGTGAAACAAGGTATATACTGACATAGTGTAACAGTGTTATACTATGTCAGTTTCCTGGTTGACTGTACTTAGAAAGATGTCCCACTCTAGGGGAAGATGAAGGAAAGATTCAAGGGAATCTATGTACTATCTTTGCAATATCTTGTAAAGGAAGAAATTTTATAATAAATATCTTTCTAATTATAGAAATTTTGAACATACAAAAGGTAGACAAGAGATAAAACTCCTATAATCCCAAGACTGATCCAAAGATAACCACTTTTAACATTTTTGTATATTTATTTCTCGTCATTTTTAAAGCATAGTTTTTTGGTAAGTTTAAGGGAGAAAGAAGGTAAACATAGTGAGGTGATTACCGTTTAATATCCTTTTTTCTCTTAAGTTTATAATACATAACTTGACATAAGGTTTTTCCAAAGTGACGAGAGACAGAGGTCTCACTCTGTCTCCCAGGCTGCACAGCAGTATGAGCAATCTCGGCTCACTTCAGCCTCCGCCTCCCAGGCTCAAGTGATCCTCCCACTTCACCCTCCTGAGTACCTGGGACCACAGCACGGGTATGCACCATCATGCCCAGCTAATCTTTTGTGTTTCTGGTAGAGACGGAGGTTTGCCACGTTGTCCAAGCTGGTCTCGAACTCCTAAGCTCAAGCAATCTACCAACCTCGGTCTCTCAGAGTACTGGAATTACAGGTGTGGCCACCGCACCTGGCCTCTGTGACGATATTTTAATGAGTGCTTAGTCATTCTCTTAAACCCTCTCTAGCCAAGTCATTTCAGGGCAGGCGATATAACAAAAAGGTTCAGAATGTGGACCAAAGCCAGATTTCTGGGTTCAAACCTCATTCCCATCTCTTCCTAGTATAACCTTGAGCAAGCTACTATTTCTGTGTGTCTCAGCTGCTTCACTAAGAAATGGGAACCTTAATTAGCATACTATGTACATGCTTACCTCACAGGGTTGTTAGGAAGATTAAATGAATCAATAAAATATTTAGAAGAATGTAAACATTCTTCTAAACATTCAATCAATGTTGCCTTTATTATGTTGGGGGGTGTATTTAATATTTTGTATTCTTGAAATGGTCTTTTATCTACCCTTCCCAAAAGGTTCTCTAAAAAACAAACAAAAAAATAAGCCACTTCTCAGTCTGCAATGAGAACACTGTCCCCTGAAATCGGTTCTTGCCACAGGTTATCTTAACAACATGTCTCAGGTATGTCATGAATATACCTCCACTGTGGTCAAAGCATCCCAAGACCCAAAAGGTGACCCCACACCCTCATCTTTGCCCAGTGACACATGCGGCTGATGCAGCAAATCTGGAACTCTCTGCGGAACCACTTTAGGAAAACTAACCCTAGGAAGATCAAAGTTAAACAGAAATCAGATCATCAAAAATTACTGAAGTGGGCCAGGCGTGGCAGCTCACATCTGTAATCCCAGAACTTTGGGAGGCTGAGATGGGCGGATCATCTGAGGCCAGGAGTTCGAGACCAGCCTGGCCATCATGGTGAAACCCCATCTCTACTAAAAATACAAAAATTGGCTGGGCATGGTGATGTGTACCTGTAATCCCAGCTACTCAGGAGGCTGAGGCAAGAGAATTGCTTGAACCTAGGAGGCAGAAGTTGCAGTGAGACAAGATCGCACCACTGTACTCCAGCCTGGGCAACAAGAGCAAGACTCCAACTCAAAAAAAAAACATTACTGAAGTGATCCACTTGGTTTCCACAGTTCTTCACCAATAATTGTTTAATTTCACTTTGGGAAAAAATATAGTGTCAGGATGATGGGGTTTATCCATTATGCACAAAGACCTCATGCATTAGAAGAGAGGAGAAGCATGGATTTAAATGGACTCTCTGACAAACATAGGAAGCCATTGCTAAAAACTTAAAACTAGTTCCAAGTAAGAAAATATCTGAGCAAAAATAAAAGTGCAAAAAATGAATATATTTTTTAAAAACACCTGAATGTGCCACTGAGTCACCACTGACTCATGATTGTGCTTTAACACAAATGTCTTACCTTTTCTCTGATTACAGCTGGTTTTAGAGGCCCAACTCAATCGCAGACTCTGATAATTTGTATCTTCATCACAGACCAGTGTTCTAGTCAAACAAAAATCTATAACTGCCATTAAAAAAAAAAGGGAATGTAAACACCATGCTAATAAGAAATCATTGCATAAAAAATCACAATGCATAATGAGAAACCCATTTGAAACACACAGCCTTAAGAATTAGTGAATAGGCAGAAATGTTTGGCCATGCACTGACCACTCCTTCTGCCCAGGACAGGGAGTTGGTGGTCACATCCTTTCTTGCTGACTACTGGAAGTCTCTGGGTGTAAAGAATGGCCTACCTGGACTGCACCCAAAAGAGTAACGTTCTCCAAAAAAGCACCATTACAACAGCAGTACAGAAGAGCAACTGATGCATGGAACTACCAGAATTCAAATCCCACATCTATGTGTATGCCTGTGGGTGGGTCTGGGTGTCTGGGTATGTGCGCGTCTGTTTGGATGGGTGTGTGTGTCTGCGTGTGTGCATCTGTATGTGTGGGTGCGGGTGTGTGTGCATGTGCCTGGCTGGATAAGCTGCCAAGTATCTCTGAGCTTTGGTATCCTCATTGGTGGCCTGCCTCCTCCCCTCCACCACTCCTTTCCCCTCACACAGCCTAAGCACTGCGGATCTCCCGCTGGCAACACTCACTCCCCTAGGCCACCTCTTCACTTATTGCCCCGTTTCCTCTACCCCACTACAGCAAAGCACCTGTGGAATGTTGTCTGCCACCACTGGTTCTGGGTTCACCTCTTCCCATTCTTTCTTGAGCTCATACCAAGCAGACACTTGCTTCCACCAAAGCTGCTCTCGTCAAGGTCACTGACAACAGCCTGTTGTGGTTCCCCCGGACCCACCATGGGCATCTGATGCACTCCTCCACTCCATCCCCTCAAGACCCTTTCCTACTGGGTGTCTAGGCCTCTGTGCTCACTGGCTTTCCTCCCACTGCCCTGGAGGCCCCTCTGCAGCTCTTACTGCCCACCTTTAAACACCAGGGCTACCCTCCCTCTGTGCATTTCCAGAAGAGCTCGGCCAGGTTCCTGGCTTCCAACACCAGTCACCAGCTGATGCCCCTGCCACCTGCTCCCTGGCCCTGGTCTCCAGGCTCACACAGCCAGTTGCTTCCATGACACCTCCACCTGAATATCTAGTTGACCTGTACCTGAAATTATAAAGACCTTTTTACCTGCTGAGCATCTCTCTCTCCCACCAGGACATAGCAGCCATGAGGACTGGACTTTGTCTTATTCACCACTGTACTGCCAGCATTGAGAAGAGTGCCTGGCATATGCATTAGGTTTTCAAATATAAATTACTGAATGCAGAAAACTGATTGACTAAGCAATCTCAGAAAGTAATCAGAGACACATTTGCAGAAGACCAGATGACAAAGCGGCCTGCTCGAGTTGACATGGTGTCCTGCTAAGCAACCTTCAGAACTGAGATGGCCTGAGCTCCTCCCCACACTTGCCTCCCTCCAGTCACAGAACTCCACCCGGCAGTCCCAAAGCTGTTTCCCACAAGCCCCAGTGGAACACCTCGACTACTTTCCGCAACCCAGCTTGCCCTAAAGCATGAAATGGTGTCTCAGAGGAGGTGGTGGTGAACCGAGTATGGGAGAAACCACATAAACCTACTTTTCTAAATTCTGTCTTCTAAAATGAGAAGAGATGGGGAGGAAGAGGAGAACAATTCCTGAGTGAGGTGAATAAGCCAATAAACACAGTACCATAGTTTATGCCAGGAGGTGAAACGGAGAAGTATCTTACCATATTTGACATCTGGAACTGTGACAGAACTCTCTGCAATATTGGTGGACAGAATAATCTGTTAAACATCAAAGAAAAAAGCTGACATTCCTACTATATTCTGGACATCATTAGGCAAAGTTTTAAAAAATGCAAAAATTATTTTAAAGCTTCTGAATGTAAATACTGAACTTAGATTTCAAAATTAGCCATTTTTCTATTTTATAAACATCACAACTCATCAAGAAGCTCCTGATGAATGGAAAACCAGCCACACACAACACAGCAGGAGCTTCCACACAGGCAGACAAGCCACAGGCCAACGGAGCTGCTGCTGACCGCTGTGGTAGCTCTGAGAGGGTGGAGAGGGGTCTGGGAATTGCCCCAGGGCAAAAGGCATAACCAGGTTTCTAGAAGAAGGGCTGTAGCCTGTACTTGCCCTAAAATACCACCCAAGGCTGCTCCTGGAGATTCCAAAGCAATCAAGGGGGCAAGGCTGTCAGCTCAGGGTCTCTGATCACCTCAAGCAGCTCTAGAAGGGTCTTGTTAAAACAACTCCATCATTCACACATAATCTGAGATTTAAAAAATCCTCCTGAAGCAGGTCCTAGAATATGGCTTCTAACTAGAGTCACCAGGGTGGTTTCAGGGACATCAGAACAATCCCAAAGTTGAGGAATGCTAAAGAAGAATTAAAAGGTATCACAATTCCTGAATTGAGGAAATAAAAAAAATCTTAGTTTTTTAGCAAACTGATTTAGAAAATAAAACACAAAACTAAACAATGTATCTGGTTCATTAGGTAAATTTTTTTGTTTTTTGTTTTTTGAGACAGAGTCTCACTCTGTTGTCCAGGCTGGAGTGCAGTGACATGGTCTCAGCTCACTGCAACTTCCGTCTCCCGAGTTCAAGCGATTCTTCTGCCTCAGCCTCCCAAGTAACTGGGACTAAAGGTGTGCACCACCACGCCTGGCTAATTTTTGTATTTTTAGTAGAGACAGGGTTTCACCATATTGGCCAGTCTGGTCTCAAACTCCTGAGCTTGTGATCTGCCCGTCTCAGCCTCCCAAAGTGCTGGAATTACAGGCATCAGTCACTATCCCCGGCCTAGGTATATATTTAAGTGACTAACCACTAAGTACAGAATACACTGCTGAAATGTGAAACTTTTTTCTTTTATTCATTTTTCTTTTTGAGACAGAGTGTTGTTCTGTCACCCAGGCTGGAGTACATTGGTGTGATCTTGGCTCACTGTAGCCTCAACCTCACAGAAAAAAGCCTCCCACCTCAGCCTCCCAAGTAGCTGGGACTACAGGTATGTGCCACAACACCCAGGTAATTTGTATATTTTTTGTAGAGACAGGGGTTTCACCATGCCACCCAGGCTGGTCTCAAACTCCTGAGCTCAAACAATTCACCCGCCTTAGCCTCCCAAACTGCTGGAAACATAGGCATGATCCAGAACACCTGGAAAATTTTTTTCATGAGTACAGTCTCTAAGGAAAATTTACCTAAAGTGCTTAGAACTTGTCTTCCCAGTTTTCCTACCTTTCTGTACCCAGGCACTGGACTTAAAAATATATTATTCTGTTCTTCTAAAGCCACACTGGAATGAAGTGGATAGACCTGCAACCTAAGAAATTACTAAAATAAAACATCCATAAAGAATAGATATACATGAGATACAAAAATAAATACTGAGATAATTAAAATTATTTAAGACAGAAACAATGCAATGGTTTAGAAGTAAGAATACAGCTATATCAATTTCAATATACCTTTTATAAACCAGATTGGTGAGAAGTTCATGCATATAGTTTATTTCAGCCAGACCTGGGGAAGAAAAAAGTGGAGGAGGGAAATAAACATGTTTGTATTTACTGCTAGAAATCAACCTTTAAATTGAAATGGCGTATCTTTCAAAGAAGGCCCTACCAGTTTGACTTTATCCTCTTTGCCTAAATATGCCAGAAATACAAGTAAAAGTACACAGTGACATTGATTAGTAGTAACTCAAAAATATGGGGAAAAACCATATTCTTCCAGTTTTCCTTTACACAGCAGTGATTCCCTGTGGGTGTTGGCTGTATGATAACTTTTGAATTTCTTCCCCCCCCACCCACAGATTTTACAAATTTTCTATAACGAGCATGCAAAATCTTTACAATCAAAAAAAACATTTGTAGAGTCTTGGTCCTGAGGATGTGCTAACCGTTTCTACCAGGCCTCCGCCTGTCTGCTGAGAGCTAGGCTAGCATGTGCTTTTGCCTCGCCCCGATTCTCAAATCTGAGTCTGTTATGGGTGGAACTGTGTCCCTTAAAAAGATGTATTGAAGTCCTAACCCCAGCAATCCGGAATGTGGTGTTATTTCAAAATAGAGTCGTTGCAGATGTAATTAGTTAAGATGAAGTTATATTAGAACAGGGTGGGCCCTTCATCCAAAATGACTGGTGTCCATACAAGAAGGGAAGAGGCACAGACACACAGGGAATGCCATGTGACAACAGAGACAGGAGCGATGCAGCCACAGGTCAGGGAGCACCAGGGACTGACGGCCACTACCAGGAGCTGGAAGGAGGAAGAGGCTCAGAAAGAGCATGGCCCTGCTGACAACTTGATTTTGAACACTTAGCCTCCAAAACAGGGAGAGAATAAATGACTTCTTTTAAGCCATCCAGTTTGTGGCACTTTGTTGCAGCAGCCCTAGAAAACTAATTTAGAACTGTTCATAAGAGATCAGTTAACACATAAACATGTATCAAACTTGAATTCACATGAACATATTAAAAAGACAGCAGTCCTAAATGTAAAATATCACTTATAAATATTTTCTTCAGCCAATGTTTAGCAGGTAAAAAGTATTTATCAGCCAGGAGAAGTGGCTCACGCCTGTAATCCCAACACTTTGGGAGGCCGAGGCAGGTCGATCACTTGAGCCTGGCCGTTGGAGACCAGCCTTGGCAACATAGTGAAACCCTGTCTCCACAAAAAAGTACCCAAAAAAAAAACAAAAAACGGCCACACGTAAGGGTGCACGCCCACAGTCGCAGATACTTGGGAGGCCGAGGTGGAACTATCACTTCACCCCAGGAGGTAGAGGCGGCAGGGAGTCAGGGTCACACCACTATACTGCAGCCTGGGCAACGGAGCAAGACCCTTTCTAAAAATAAATAAATAAATAAAAATAATAAAAAGTATTTATCTCACGTTAGGTAATCTTAAGCTAGTATCAACATGGCTCTACTTTGGTGGTTTTTTTTCCCTTAATACAATATTATCCACTACAGTAGTCATTTGATAAATATTTTCCGCGGCAAATATAACACCACCCCACTGTCAGCTAATAGCTGCTCCCTGCTTGTAAACAAATCCTTGTCACCTAAGCAAAACATGACGAAAGTTTGAAACTCATATGTTGCATTCCAAAATTAAATAAGCTATTTTCATTGCATGTTTTTCATTCCCCATTATTGTAAGAACAAATCCGTTTATGCTCTATATATTACAACAGAAATATTTTAATTATTGTCATAATGTTTCATCAAGCTATACCACTTGATTAAAAAATCAAGTAATTTTGAAAAAGTACAATTTAACATGAATTCATCTTTTCAGAAAGGTATTTTAAAAGCCTGTTTTCTCAAACACTGAGGAAGAAATTCAAGGATTACTCTAATGATTCTCATGGTATTACAATAACAGTATGGTTTACTATTATTAAATAAGTTTTGAAGGCAAAATGATGAGTTACCTCATATTTATAACCATGTATGTAAAATGTAAATTTAACAAAGCCAAATATTTTACTGGAAATTTTGAAGGTGGTAAGACTGCCTTCAAAAAGTTGAACTTCGGCTGGGCATGGTGGCGCCTGCCTGTAATCCCAGCTACTCGAGAGGCTGAGGCAGGAGAATCGCTTGAATCCACAAGGCAGAGGTTGCAGTGAGCCAAGATCGCGTCACTGTACTCCAGCCGGGGCAACAGAGAGAGACTCTGTCTCAAAAAACAACAACGACAAAATTTTGAACTCTTAATTACTAATAAGAAATCTTTTTAGAAATACAAGGGTTATAATTAAAAGCCAAACTGAAAGTTACATTTGTTCACATGTTCAAAGTGTAAAAAGAATAAAGTCCTACGGAGAATATCATTTTCATAATGTACATTAGGCACAAACTTAGTCTCTCTCCAGAGTATTATGATTCCAAGTCACAAAACTGTGACACTCTTACCTGGCAAAAACACCAACACACTGCTTCGCTCTGACACAAACTGGGCACCTGCCCAGGCCTTCTTCCTGTTAAAAATGTAATGTGCACAAATATTAATAAAGGCTATAGCAGCTACTGCTTCTCTACAATCCTAATATTACAAGCTCTTAATCCTGAAGGGCTCTTACAGGTCATCCAAAGTAATGTTCTTTATTTTGCATAAGAAAACACAGAAGCTTAAAGAGATGAGAAAACATCGAAGGCCCCATGGTCATTCAGGGGACCTTAAGCCTTTTGACTCATTATTTTCTCCTATCAAAACTTACCATCTGCAGAAGTTTCCGTTGAAATTCAGTTATTGTAATCCAGAACTTCAAAGTAAAAATCATTTAAAATAACTACAAACAAAATTTAAACTTTCAAGAGTCCAAACTACTATTAGAAAGAATTTGTACAGACCGAAATCTCAAATCATCTACTCGCCTCCCTGCCACTGTCAATATATTTACTTTTGTGTGAATTTAGAACTCTCATTCCTCCATAAACCTGTGAGCCCTTCCTACATGCCAGGCCCTCCTCTGTGCAATCAGGATACAGCAGTAACAAGACAGACAAGCTTCCTGCTCTTTGGAGCTTACATTCTAACTGGAGAGACAGGCAAGAAACAAGAAACAGGCAAGGCACCTTCAGTTTAGCAATAAGATCTAAAAGACACATGCGGGGAAACACAATAAGCAGTGCTAAGGGAGGGTATGTGTGTGGAGTGCTCTCAGTAGGGTTGGCTGGGAGAGACCTCTCTGGAGAAGTAATGGGAGCTGAGGAGGCAGCCATGGAAAAGCCATGCAATGTCAATTCAGGCCATGCCTGGGAACAGTCACTACAAAAAAGAAAGGGGTGTGAGGGGTGAACCAGCGTTCACGGTCACTGCTCCTGCTGCTCATCCATCTCTCCTTGTGAGCTGTTGAGATTTACTCGGGGTGGCTGGCAAAATGTTAGCAAAATATTAGGGAAAGTTATAGATTAGTCTCAAACTTTTTGGAAGGCCGAAAGGTTCTACTGGGACAGGCTGAAGGCAGCCGGTCCATTATGTCAGAGAAAAGATAGGGATGATAAAAGCCTTTCCCAGTTTAAATCTATTTATCCCATATCCCTTTGTCTCTGTTTACTCCTGTAAACTCTGTGCTCACCTGAGATGTTTATTACCACCTGCAGAGGTTTGGCGTGCTATGATGTGTATTACGTCAGGGTCACCACCTCATCCCTATCTTTTCCCTAACATAATGGACCAGCTGCCTTCAACCTGTCCAATAAAACCTTTCAGCCTTCCAAAAGGTTTAAGACTAATCTATAACCTTCCCTCATATTTTGCTAATATTTTGCCAGCTACCCCGAGTGAATCTCAACAGTGAGCCACACCTATGGCCTGAGGTGGCAGCCACCACCATAAAAAACACAGGCCTGGTTTGTAGATGGGCCTGCATGGGATGCTGGCAACAGCCAGGGGTGAACACCCGTTGCATCACAGCCCCACCCAGAGGAGAGGTCCACGCACAGCGAGCAGGGAAGGGAGCTCTCTCAGTGAGCAGAGGTCAGGCAGTCCATCTGGTGGTATCGCTTCCTGTGGAAGGACACATGGCCATGAGATTGGGTTCACCCCAATCAACACGCAGAGGCTAACAGCTTGGTCAGCTGGTCACGGATGTGCAAACGACAAGATTGATAATAAGGAGATCTGATGGAGAGGTATCAATGAATGCCCACAAGGCAGCCACAGTGGAGGAGGCTTTCAGTCACCAGATGGGCAGGAGGCCCTGCCTGTGGACATGGGTCAGCCTCCTCCTCCAGTCCCCCCAGGGTTGGACAATGCAGTGTGGCGAGGTAGCAGGGATGAAGGCTTGCACACAAACTCAACACTTTCCAGAGATGAGGCTCATCTGGCTGCTACCACTGCTGAGTGCCAACCACACAACAGCAAGGGCCAGTGCCAAGTCCCAAATACGGCGCCATTCCCTGGGGACCAGCCCAACCAGCTGATGATAGGTTGATTCTAACATGAAGGAGATACTGATTTACCCTCATGTAAATAAATACAGATGCTATTCTGGATTCAGATCTGCCTTCTCTGCACATAAAGCTTCTGTCATACCCCCCACCATGGACCTACAGATGCCTTTCTTGCTTCCATCGTTTCCTGCACAGCATGACCTCCTGCCAAGGAGCTCAGTTTAGTGGTCAATGGACTCATGAAATTCAGTGGTATTACCATGCACCCAAAAGCAGCTGGCTTAAAAGAATGATGAAAATGCCTATTAAAGGCTCAGTTATTATGCCAGTCCCACAGGAAGTCATAAATGCCATAAATAATGAAATTCAAAGACAAGGTAAAATCTTGAAAGCAGCAAGAGAAAAATGACAAGCCACATACAAAGAAAACCCCAATAAGATTAACAGCTGAATTATCAGCAGAAACAGTAGAAGTCAGAAAGCAGTGGGATGACATATTCAAAGTGCTCAAAGAAAAACAACTGTCAATCAAGATTCCTATATTCAGTAAAAGTCTCAATAATGAAGACTAAATAAAGACAGTCCCAGTTAAACAAAAAAATGAGAGTATTTCTTGGCAGCAGACCCATCTTACTAAAAATACTGAAGGACTTTTTTTGCGCTGAAAACAGCTGACCGCAGAGAGTATTTCAAATCCACATGAACAAAGAAAGACAACTGGTAAAGGTAATTAGGTAATGACAAAGGATATTGTAAATACATATTTTGCCTCCTTCCTTCTCCTTAGGTGATTTAAAAAGAAACTGTAAACAAAAATTAGCAGGGCATGGTGGCATGTGCCTGTAGTCCCAGCTACTCACAAGGCTGAGGTTGGAGAATCAACTGAGTCCAGAAGGTTGAGGCTGCAGTGAGTCATGATCACACCACTGCACTCCAGGCTGCTCAACACAGTGAGACCTTGTCTCAAAAAAAAAAAAAAAAAAGTAAAATGCTACATTGCAAAATAGGTATTAAATTCAAAAGAAAGCAGTAAAAGAGAAACAGAGGAACAAAAAAACCATGAGACATACAGAAAGCGAAAAACAAAATGGCCAAAAAAAATTCTACTATATCAATGACAAAATTAAATGTCAATGGATTAAACAACCCAATCAAAAGGCAGAGACAAACTAATTTTTAAAAATATGGCCAGGCACAGTGGTTCACACCTGTAATCCCAGCACTTTGGCAGACCAAGGCGGGTAGATCATGAGGTCAAGAGATCAAGACCATCCTGGCCAACATGGTGAAACCCCATCTCTACTAAAAATACAAAAATTAGGTGGGCGTGGTGGCACACATCTGTAGTCCCAGATACTCAGGAGGCTGAGGCAGGAGAATCGCTTGAACCCAGGAGGTGAAGGCTGCAGTGAGCCAAGATCGTGCCACTGCACTCCAGTATGGGCGACAGAGCGAGACTCCATCTGAGGGGGAAAAAAAGATCCCACTCAGAATATGTTGTCTACAGGAGATACACTTTAGATGCCAAGACACCAAGTAGACTGAAAGTCAAAGAATGAAAAAAGATGTGTCATGAAACAGCAACTACAGAAAAGTGGAATGGCTATTCTAATACACAAAATATGTCTTAAAATTAAGTGTTACAAAAGATAAGAGGGGCATTTTATAATGATAAATGGATGAATCAATCAGGAAGATATAACAGGTATAAACATATATGCACCTAACAACAGAGAACCAAAATACATAAAGCAAAAACTGACAGAAAAGACTGAAGAAATAGGCAATTCAGTAATAACTGTTGAGGACATCAATACCTCATTTTCAATAACATATAGAGCAACCAGGCAAAAGATCAAAAAGAAGCAGAAGACCTGAACAACACTATAAGTCAACTAAACCAAAAATACATCTATAGACACTCCATACAATAACAGAATGACATCACTCTCAAGTGCATATGTCATATTCTCCAGGACAGTCTACATGCTGGGCATACAACAAACCTTGATAAATTTTAAAAAACAGAAATCATATAAAATATGTTCTCCAAATACAATAGAATAAAATTCAAAATGTGTAACAATAAAAATTGGGGGAAATTCACAAATACGTGCAAATTAAACACACCCTTAAAAACCAACAGGCCAAAGAAAAATATAAAAACAGAAATTAGAAAATACTTTGAGATGAATGAAAATGAAGACACAACACAGCAGAACTCATGAGACACAGCTAAAGCAGAACTTAGCAGAAAATAGGGAAAGTGAATGAATAAACTGTGGTATATCCAGACAATGGAATTTAGCAGTAAAAAGAAAAGAGCTACCTAAGTCATGAAAAGACATAAAGGAAGCTAAATACATATTACTAAGTAGAAGAAGCCAACATGTAAAGGATACATACTGTATAATTCCAACTACATACCATCCTGGAAAAGGCAAAACTATGGAGACAGACGTAGTGAAATTAGTGTTGTAAAGGCTAAATCATATGGTATATGATTTTTTTTTTTTTTTTTTTTTTGAGACGGGAGTCTTGCTCTGTCACCAGGCTGGAGTATAGTGGCATGATCTCAGGTTACTGGAACCTCTGCCACCCAGGTTCAAGTGATTCCCCTGCCTCAGCCTCCCAAGTAGCTGAGACTACAGGTGCACACCACCATGCCCAGCTAATTTTTGGTATTTTAGTAGAGACAGGGGTTCACCATGTTGGCCAGAATGGTCTTGATCTCCTGACCTGGTAATCTGCCCACCTCGGCCTCCCAAAGTGCTGGGATTACAGGCATGAGCCTCTGTGCCCAGCTGATATTTTTAAAATTATAGACTCTACCTACTACTTATAACCTTAAACTGTTCCTCAGGAAAAATGTTCCAATTTTCAAAGAACTAGCTTAATGAATAAACCACTAGATTCCAGAAGGAGATTGCTTCGGATCAAGAATATGTCTTTTGATAGTAAATACTAGCATTTCAATCATAAATGAAAACAAACATAAGGAAAGTGTTTCAACAGTTTCTACTAATGTAGGACTTAAAGTTTTAAGTTTTACCCCAGCATTATGAATAAGACTCCTGTATGTCTGGAAAAACTATCTTCAGGCTATAAATCCTAGCTTTTAAAACTATCAGTCCTAAAACTGCATTCAGCATGGCTTTGACTATTTAAAATAGAAATATCCAATTTAAAAATTCCAAATATTAACTTGATTTAAAAGTATATACAGTAACTACTGAAAATATACCTATAGTTATACCTTCTTACAAAAACACCAAAAAGTTTCCAAATGAATAATTTTTAAAATCACATATACATTAAAGTGCATTACCGACTGAAGTGTCTCTTACCCACTCTCCTTCATATCCAAGTCATCAAACATCTGAATGAGAGAGATAGCAACTTCATATATATCCTTAGTTATCACAGGTTCCTCCAAGAGATGAGGAGAGAGCTAAAAACAGCAAAAGAAAAAAGTCGCAATACCAAAATAGGATCACAGAAGAAAACTGGGGTTAGATGGGAGTGGCTGTTAGTACAATACTGTAACAAATTCTCCAAATAAAAGTTCCTGATTTTTGTTGGCAGTAATGTCTGAACACGTGCTGTGTGCCAAGCACTGCTCAGAACAGCGGACACTTACAGTACCATACGCATCAATCTCCTCCCCCAGTCACCAGAGCAAGAGCCCAGACATGCACAGGCAGCATGTCTGGCAGGATGTTTATTTTGAAAACATCGATTAAGTCACACCACATGTCTATGGAACCCAAGAGGAGTTCCCGATCTCAAAGCCAGTGCCCTTCCCCTCTGTCAAACCCCTACCTCGAAGAGCCCTAAGATTTCATGTGTGAAAAGTAACCTTGAATATCAAAAGTACCAGAAAAGCATAACGTCACATCCATACCTACCAATGTGTGGTGATGACATAACCACATGATGAAGTATCCATCTACCAAGGTTTAAGGGTTCCCTGACTACTTTTAATTGTCTATTAAAGCAAAGAACCCAAGACCAGATCATGTAAACTTGCCCCTCAGGCACCACTACCAAACACTGAGCACCAAGCACAAGTGGCAAACTCCCCAAGTCAGGCTGTGCATTAGTCCATCTTCACACTGCTGATAAAGACACACCCAAGACTAGACAATTTACAAAAGAAACAGGTTTAATGGACTTACAGTTCCAAGTGGCTGGGGAACCCTCACAATCATGGTGGAAGGCAAGGAAGAGCAAGTCACATCTTACATGGATGACAACAGGCAAAGAGAGAGCTTGTGCAGGGAAACTCTCCCTTACACAACCATCAGATTTCATGAGACTTACGATCATAAGAAAGCACAGAAGAGACCAGCCCCCATGATTCAATTACTTCCCACTGGGTCCCTCCCACAACACATGAGAATTCAAAGTGAGATTTGGGTGGGGACACAGCCAAACCATATCATTCTGCCTCTGGCCCCTCCCAAATCTCATGTCCTCACATTTCAAAACACAATCATGCCTTCCCAACAGTGCCCTCAAAGTCTTAACTCATTTCATCATTAACTCGTAAGTCCATAGCCCCAAGTCTCAGAGCAAGTTAGTTACTTCCTAGATACAACAGGGGTACAGGCACTGGGTAAATACAGCCTTTCCAAGTGAGAGAAATTGGCCAAAATAAAGGGGCTACATGCAAGTCCAAAATCCAGCAGCACGGTCCAATCTTAAAGCTCCAAAATTATCTTCTTTGACTCCATGTCTCACATCCAGGTCATGCTGATGTAAGAGGTGGGTTCCCATGGTCTTGGGCAGCTCTTCCCCTGTGGTTTTGGAAGGTACAGGCTCCCTCCCAGGTGCTTTCATGGGCTGGCATTGAGTTGCTGTGGCTCTTCCAGGTGCATGGTACAAGCTATCAGTGGATCTACTATTTTGGGGTCTAGATGACTATGGCCCTCTTCTCACAGCTCCATTAGGTGGTTCTCCAGCAGGGGCTCTATATGGAAGCTTCAACCCCACATTTCCCTTCTGCACTGCCCTAGCAGAGGTTCTCGATGAGAGCCCTGCCCTTGCAGCAAACTTTTGACCCAGCAATCCCATTACTGGGTATATATCCAAAGGATTATAAATCATTCTATTATAAGGACACATGCACACGCATGTTTATTCCAGCATTGTTTACAATAGCAAAGACCTGGAACCAACCCAAACACCCATTGATGATAGACTGGACAGGGAAAATGTGGCACATACACACCATGGAATACTATGCAGCCATAAAAAATGATGAGTTTGTGTCCTTTGTAGGGACATGGATGAA